>JAKSZT010050948.1:273968-291452 GCA_026826555.1 Tolypeutes matacus | reverse complement strand
GGCAGATGAGTGGTGGTGTTCCTGGGTTTGGTGGTGCAGCACTGGGGGGTGGGTGGATTAGGAAGGGCTGGTTCAAATCCCCAGGGCATGTAAATGTGAATCTTGACATTCCATGGGTTGGGAGAGGGGGGTATAACGGGCCCTGGGGGGCTGGGTAGAAGGGAACAGTCAAGATCAAATGGGTTGTTTGGTGGTCATGGGGAAGGTTTTTCATTACCTTACAGTAATGGACACAGGACATGGTAAATATCATCAAAATTATTAAACTGTATCATCTAAATTGTAAACTATACTGTAAATCACTGACAATGTTTAGTTGCTATATTTTGCTATCTGCATAACAGTTATAACAATGCTAACAACCAAAAAAAAGGGGGGGGGAGTTAATATGGGGTGGGGAAGGGGGGTGGTTTGGTATCTGGGAGTCTCCAGCACTCCGTGTGTGACTTTGCTGTGACCTAAAACTTCTTTGAAAATTAAATGAAAAATTGGGAGACAATGGGGATTGAGAGGAGGAAGGTGTCATGGCACACCGGACATCCGATAACACAGTGATAAAGGGAAGGAAAAAAGGGAAAAAAGAAAAGAGAAAGGAAAATAAAAAGAATATATATATCTACATTTTTTAAAGGCATTCCCTTTGCTTTTTTGCCCATTTTTTGAATGTCCCAATCCACTAATTATATTTTATTTTGTTCTTTGTTTGATTATTTGTTTTTTTTTTCCTTCTCTCTTTTTTTTTTCCCCTGAGTTTCCTTATGTTTGTCTCTTGCATGTAAGCCTATCACACTTGTTTCTTTTTCCTAGTAAGTGTATTTGATTATTTTATGGACTAAATGTTCATGGAGGATATGGATCACAGAAGGGTTACAATGGGTACTGCGGGGGATTCTTGGGGGGGGGGGTGCCTGGGGTGGGTTTCGTGGGGATTGGTTCATCCAAATATACATGAAAGATATACAAAATCATTCAAAGGATCGGGGGATCAGGCATGGTTACGATGGGTGGATAATCACACAATAAATGAGGGAATCTGAATTCCTAGCCTGGAGAGCTCTGCCACAGTCTCCAAAGGAGCACCAATAGTCCTCTGAGTGTAGGGACAGTGCCTGTCAAAATAGGATGACCCACTGATGTGTTTTTTTTAATTGATGACTACCCTTGTGAGTCTTTGCTCTTGTAAATGAGACTTAGCCTGCAGTTGTGGGGTGCCTAAGGTTTGCCACTTGAGAGCCTCCTTGTTGCTCAAATGTGGCCTCTCTCTAAGCCAAACTCAGCATATGATTGCATTACCTTCCCCCCAACGTGGGACATGACTCCTGGGGATGAGCCTCCCTGGCAACGAGGGATTAATATCAAGTGCCAACTGGCAACACAACTGGAAAAAGACCTTGAATAAAAGGGGGAAATGGTAAAGACAAATGAGTTCATGAGGCTAAGAGACTTCAAAGAGAGTCAGGAGGTCATCCCAGAGGTAACTCTTACGCACACCTCAGTAGGAGCTCATAGAACATCTAAGTGACTATCACCCCACTCAGTGGGGTTCCTGAGAGCTCCGGAGACACCCTGGTCCTATATAAGGGGGGATAGCCCCAGAGACTGATGCCCTATCAGTGGGTTCTATTTTGGAATCTGTGCTCCTGAGAGTGACAGAATTAGACTCAAATAAGTCCTCCCTGCACATGGTTCACCAGTCCCTTCTATTCAAACCTATATGTGATGCCTGAGTTTTTAGGTATACTTCCAGAGACTGGAGCCTCCCGCCTACCTATGTGCCAGTTGTGCATGAAATCTAGCTGGAGCTGCAACTCCTACCCTACAGCTCAATGGACTCATCCAAGTCACCTGGTGAGGAGACAACGATGGGCAATGGCCATCCCAGGGAATGGAGAGGGCCTGCATCTGCAGGCAGGATCATCCCACCCACTATATCCATGGGATATAAGCCCTCTCTCACTTGGAGTTGGAGTGGACATCACCATCCCAGTCCCCTCAGGATTGGGGGAAGAACTATGGACTAGAGTGGACTGGATGGTATTCTCTTGTTCACATATGGTGATTCTAGCAATGCAAGAAATTATAACAATGAGGTGGAGTCAGTGGCCACTTGACACTTTTTGGGTAGGGAGGGGATGAGCAGTTGAAATACAGGGGCTTCTTTGGGAGTCGGAGATTGTCCTGAGTACTATTGTGGCAACGGATGTAGGCCATTTTAAATCAGCACACACCACTCAGAACTGAGTGGGAGAGAGTGTGGTCTACGGTGGTCTATGGTTGGTGGCAAGACTCCAGGATGTGTAAGTTCATTGAGGGTGGTGGGCCACACTGTGGGAGAGGTTTGTGTGGGATGTGGTGGGAGGTGTGGGAGGTGGGCAACAAGGGAATCCCAGTGGGTTCCCATGTAATATTTTGGGTAATCTAAGCACCTCTTGAAATATATGTATATATATATATATAAATAACATTTTTGTAAGCAAATACACATATATGCATATATATTTATGTATCATTTTGCAAATGTTTGTATGTATTGTGAGAATTTTGATTTTTACCCATAAAAAAAAAATGTACAAAAAGAAGACACAATAAAAAATAATAATAAAAAAATAAAAAAAAGAATTTCCCTGGTAGCCAGCAATGTCAAGCATCTTTTCATGTGCTTTTTAGCCATTTTTGTTTTCCTCAGAGAAGTGTTTTTTTCATGTCATTTGACCATTTTTTAAATGGGTTACTTTTTATTTTTGAGGTGTAGGATTTCTTTATATATGCAGGATATTAGGTTCCTATCAGATATATGTTTGCCAAACATTTTCTCCCATTGAGTAGGCTGCCTTTTTACTTTCTTGATAATGTCCTTTGAGGTGCAGAAGTTTTTAATTTTGAGGAGATCCCATTTATCTATTTTTTTCTTTTGCTGCTCATATTTTGGGTGTGAAGTTTATGAAACCACTTCCTATTACAGGGTCCTGTATATGCTTCCCTACATTATCTTACAAAGTCTTTATAGTCTTGACTCTTACATTTAGATCTTTGATCCATCTTGAGTTGATTTTGTATATGGTGTGAGATGGTGTTCCTCTCTCATTCTTTCGGATATGTTATTCAGTTCTCCAAGCACCATTTGTTGATCATGGCATTCTCTCCCAAATGAGTGGGCTTGGGGGCCTTGTCGAATATTAGATGACTGTATATGCAAGGATCTATATTAGAATTCTCAATTCAGTTCCATTGGTCAGTATGTCTATTCTTGTGCAATACCATGCAGTTTTGACCATTGTGGCTTTGTAGTATGTTTTAAAGTCAGGTAGTGTGACAGCTCCAACTTCATTTTTCTTTTTCAAAGTGTCTTTGTCAATTAGGGGCCTCTTACCCATCCAAAGAAATTTTGTAGTTGGTTTATCCAATTCATTAAAAAATACAGTGTTGATTTTTATTGGGATTGCATTAAATCTGTAGATTATATTGGGTAGGACAGACATCTTGGTGCTGTTTAGTCTTCCTATCCATGAACAGGGAATATTCTTCCATTCACTTAAGTCTTCTTTGATTTCCTTTAATAGTGTTGTGTAGTTTTCTGATATAAATACTTTACATCTTCAGTTAAATTTATTCCTAGGTATTTTATTCTTTTAGTTACTATTGTAAATGGCATTTTTTTTCTTGATTTCCTCCTCAGATTGCTCGTTATTGGTGTTCAGAAATGCTGCTGATTTTTGAGCATTTATCTTATAGTTGTGACTTTACTGAACTCCTTTATAAGTTCTAGAAGCTTTGTTGTAGATTTTTCAGGACTTTCTATGTATAGGATCATGTCGTCTGCAAATAGAGAAATTTTTACTTCTTCCTTTCCAATTTGGATGATTTTATATCTTTTTCTTGCTTCAGAGCTTGAGCAAGTACTTCTAAGGCAATGTTAAATAGGAATGGTGGTAGTGGGCATCCTTCTCTTGTTCCCAATCTTAGAAGGAAAGCTTTTAGGATTTCACCATTGAAGATGATATTGGCTCTTGGTTTTTCAAATATACCCTTTATCATGTTCAGAAAGTTTCCTTCTATTCCTATCTTTTGCAGTGTTTTTATCAGGAAAGAATGCTGTATTTTATCAAATGCTTTTTCTGCATCTATTGAGATGATCATGTGATTTCTTTGTTTCAATCTGTTTATTTGGTGTATTACATTGATTGATTTTAGTATGTCGAACCATCCTTGCATACCCAGGATGAAACCCACTTGGTCATGGTGTTTATTTCATTTGTTGCATTGTTGAATGTGATTAGAAAGTATTTTGTTGAGGATTTTAGCATGTAGGTTCATTAGAGAGATTGTTCTACAATTTTCCTTTCTGGTGGCATCTTTGTTTGACTTTGGTATTAGGGTAATGTTGACACCATAGAATGAGTGAGGCAATATTCCTTCTAATTCTATTTGTTGGAAGAGCTTAAGCAGAATTGGTGTTAGCCTTTCCGGAATCTTTGGTAGAATTCACTTGTGAAGCCATCTGGTCCTGGGCTCTTCTTAGTTGGGAGGTTTTTGATGACCGAATCTATTGCTTTACTTGTAACTCAAATGTTGACTTCATCAATTTCTTCTTTTATCAATGTAGGCTGCTTGTCAGTTTCTAGGAATTTGTCCATTTCCTCTAGATTATCATTCTTGTTGGCATATAATTTTTCAAACTATCCGCTTATGATACTCTTCATTTCTGTGGGGTCAGTGGTGATATCCCTTTCTTTATTTCTAATTTTGTGTATTTGCATCTGTATCTCTTTTTCTTTATTAGTCTAGCTAAGGGTTTGTCAAATTTATTGATCTTCTTGAAGAACCATCTTTTGCTTTGGTTTCTTTTCCTAGTGCTTTCTTATTTTCTATTTCATTTGGATCTGCTCTAATCTTTGTTATTTCATTCTTTCTACTTCCTTTGGGGTTAGTTTGTTGTTGTTTTTCCAGTTCTTCCAGGTGTGCAGTTAGGTCTTCAATTTTAGCTCTTTCTTCTTTTTGTGTGTTTCTTTCTTTTATATGTGTTTATGGCTATGAATTTCCCTCTCAGTACAGCTTTGGTTGAATCCCACAGGTTTTAATATGTTGTGTTGTCATTTTCATTCATTTCAAGGTAGTTATTGATTTCTTTTAAGATTTCCTCCTTGACCCACTGTTTGTCTAAGAGTGTGTTGTTTAACTTCCATATATTTGTGCCTAATTTGTTTCTCTGGCCCTTAGTGATTTCCAATTTCATTACATTGTGGTTGGAGAAATTATTTTATATAATCTCAATCTTTCTGAATTAATTGAGAGTTGTTCTGTGGCCAAGCATGTGGTCTGTCTTGGAGTATGATCCATGTGCAGTTGAGAAGAATGTATATCCCACTGTATTAGTGTGTACTGTTCTTCATATATCTATTATGTCCAGATCCTCTAATATATTTTTCCGAGTCTTTGTTTCTTATTGATTTTCTGTCAATATATTCTGTGTAATGGTGATAATGGTGTATTAAAGTCCCCCACTATAATTGTAGAGGATTTTTGTCCCCACTTAGTCTTTCCAGCATTTGCCTCATGTATTTTGAGGTGCTCTTATTAGGTGCATAAATGTGTATGATTGTTCTTTCTTCTTGAAAGATTACCCCTTAAACTAATATATAGTGTCCACTTTGTCTCTTACAATAGTTTTGCACTTAAAGTCTATTTTGTCTGATATTAGTATAGCTACACCCTCCCTTTTTTGGTTGTTGTTTGCTTGTAAAATTGTTTTCCAGCCATTCACTTTCAGTTTCCTTGAATCCCTGGGTCTAAGGGGAATTTCTTAGAGACAACATAGAGATGGGTCATATTTCCTTATCCAATCTGCCAGTCTGTGTCTCTTGACTGGTGTTTAATCCTTTAACATTCAGTGTAATTACTCTCAAAGAATTTCTTACATCAGCCATGTTTTTTTTTTTTTTTTTTTGGTTTTATCTGTGTCACATGTTTTGTTTTGTTTTTTTCTTTTTGTCTTTTTAGTTGTTCTTACACTCTCCTCCAACTCCCTCTGTCCTGTTTTTTCCTTTCAACCTCTAGAACTTCTTTTAGTATTTCTTGAAGGGCAGGTTTCTTATTGGCATACTCTCTTAATTCCTGTTTATCTGTCAATATTTTGAACTCTCCTTCATTTCTGAATGCCCACTTTCCTGGATATATAATTTGTGGCTGGAAATTTTTTTCTTTGAGTATCCTGACTATGTCATACCACAGCCTTCTTGCCTCCATGGTTTCAGGTGAGAAATGAGCACTTAATGTTATTGAGCTTCCCTTGTATGTGATGGTCCTCTTTTCTCTTGCTGTCTTCAGTATTTTTTCTTTGTCTTGAGCATTGGACTGTTTGACAAGTATATGTTTTGGAGTAGGCCTGTTAGGATTTATTCTGTTTGGGGTGTGCTGTACTTCCTGGACATGTAAGTCCATCTCCCTCAATAGGGTTGGGAAGTTTTCAGCCATTATTTCCTCCAACACTCCTTCTGTTCCCTTTCCCTTCTCTTCTTTTCTGGGATGCCTACAATATGTAAGTTTATGCATTTTGTGTTGTTGGTTAAATCCCTAAGTCCCTGCTGGATTTTTTTCTATCTTTTTATCTATCTGTTCTACTATCTGTTTGATTTCAGATGTACTGTTTTTGACATCACTAATTCTTTCTTCTGCCTGTTCAAATCTGCTGTTATATGATTCCAGTGTCTTTTTGATTTCTTGGATTGTGTCATTCATCACCATCATATATGTTATCTTTTTATGTATGTTTACAATGTCTTCAGCATTTTCTTCCAGTGTCTTCTTAATATCCTTAATCTCTTCCTTCACTTCATTAATTTGTTTGGACAGCTTTGATTAGCTGTTCAATGTTCTGCATCTGTTCCTGGTTTTTAGTTTTTCATTGGATGTCTTCCCATCTTCCTGTTTCTTAGTATGGTTTATAATTTTTTGTTGCCTCCTGGTCATTATTTATCTTAATGGGTTTATTCAGTTGATTAGCTTCTCTCTCTGCTCTAGAGTTTTGTTTAGCTGCTGGTTTTGTTTGTGTGTTAATTTTTCTCTTTGACACTTTGTTTTTCTTGTTCTATTTCCTTGCTGTTTTCTATGTCCCCTTGACGGAAAAAGATTAGGGCCAAAGAAATCAAAAGATGTAAGAAAAGAAAATGGATAATAGAAATAATTATAAAAGTTAGAAGAGGAGCCATATAAGACTTAGTAAAATGAATATTTAACTCATGTAAACAGCATAGAGTAATATGAATAAAAAAATGGAATACCTACAATGAAATGGGAAACCAAATATAGAAAAATATATAGAATGATTTAAAAGGCCAGAATGATGAGGAGAGAGAGAAAGAGAAAAGAAAGGTAAGAAAGAAAAAAGTTAATAATAATAAAAAAAAGAAAACAGAATAGACAAGATAGAAATCAAAACGAGTAAAGTTGTGGACTAATAAAAAAAGGTGGAATGTAAGAACCACAACAGAAAGCAAAAGATAGAAAGGTGAAGGAAGGAAAAGAGATAGCATTGATAGATAAATTCAGTATACACAGAAAATGGGCAATCAAGGAAGGAGAAGCAAAGCAAAGAAGAAACAAGGTAGCAGCACCAATTTAAAAAGGGGGTGGGTGGGAGGAAAGAGGAAAGAAAAACAAGAAACAAAACAACAACAACAAAAATAAAAACAAAATAAAAACCCAAACAAACACAAGCAAGCAGTCAGACAAAGCTAAGGAAGAACAGCATTCCCTCTTGGGCCCTTATTAAGCCTCTCAGTCTGCCTGTGTTCATCAATTAATTATCCTGCAGGCATCTCTCTGCAGGTTTTGAGGTAGGTTTTAGTGAGTAAACTAAGCTAATTTTTTTTGGAAAAATAAGGAAACCAAAAGAAGCAAGTACAAAAATGCAAAAATAATGTCTATGTTTTCCTTGTCCCAGGAAAAATGGATGTTAGATATCCCTGTGGATCACTACTCTTAGAGAGGCCGGGAATCAAACTAGAAACCTCATATATTCAAGGCAGACATTCCTCCCCTGAGCAACTTTTCTAATAGGGTAAGTTAGCTCCTCAGAAAGCTATTCAGTCACTTTCCCCAGGGCAGATTTTACTCTCCTAGGGCAGCTAGATTCAGCAGGCTTTATGAACAGATCCCCCCTCTCCTCTCCTGGTCAGGTTGAGTTCTCTTTTGAAATTCAAATGGGACCCTGATGACTGAGTAAACCACACTGAAGTGATTTTTCAAGCCTCTTCTAGACCACTCCCTCCTCCAGGGGGACCCTAAATAGGCTCTTGAAAACTTATTAAGCACTTCCCACTCCCTGACTTCCTAAGCAGAGTTGAAATTCTGACAGTCCTTAGCACAGAACTATTAAATTGACTGACTCCGCCCTCTCTCAGGACAAGCCTCTGTATCCAGGTTAGTTAAGCTAACCAGGCTTCCTCAGCAAATTTGACTCTCCCCTCAGCCTGGTGTCACTTCAAGCTGGCTGGTGTGCTCCCCAAAGCTCTAAGCGGATCCAGGCAACCAAACCCACAGAAAAGAAACCCCTCTCCACCCCTTGCCAAAACTCTTCCACTCTCAGAGAATGCTCTCTCTTGCTGGGTGGCCGGCAGCAGTTGGGGCTCATCCTGGCTCTTTGTCCTGAGGGTAGGGCTTAGACATCTGTGATTTCCAGGGGGCTAAAAACTTAGTGTTTTATATTGAGCAATCTATCTCCCTGTCCAGCTCCTTCCAGATCGATGCCCCAAAGACTCCTGCTCCGTGGGCTCCCAGAACTGCTCACACAGGCAGAATTCTGTCCCCAGTCAGCTGTCTTTTGCAAGAGAGATGGTGAGTGCCCACTTAAACTGACACCTTCTTGCCCCCTCCTATATGGAATTTTAAAATGACTGTTTGCGCTTAAACAAGTAATAATGGATGAGTACATTTTTATTATTTAAAAAAGTAAAAATAAATTAGGATTTCTAAAGATAAAAAAAAAGGTATTTAGAAAAATTTTACATGAGATGAAGCAGATTTTATAGATTCCTGGGCTGCTCAAACAGATACCATGTAACAGTTCTGATTAAACAATGGGGATTTACTAGCTCACAGTTTTGAGTTTAGGGAAAAAATCCAAATCATGGCATCATCAAGGATTGAGGTGATGCTTTCTTCCTGAAAACTGGTGTTCTGGGGCTGGCTTCTGGTAATCCTAGGTCCTCTGTCATGTAGCAATGCACACGACAGCTTCTCCTGGCCTCTCAAAGGCCACTGATGCCAGCTTCTGCTTCTAGTGGCTTTCTCTCTATACCTTTCTGAATTTCATCTCAATTAATAAAAGATTCCAATAATAAGATTAAGACCCATTTTGACTGAGCTGGGCCACACTTAATTTAAATGACCACATCATGTTTCATGGTTAAAATGGGACAAACCCACAGGAATGGATTAGCTTTAAGAAAATGCTTTCTGGGGTACATATAGCTCCAAACCAGCAAACCATACCTTTGAATGCTTCCCTAATAACAGTCACATACACACAATTGAACATATATAAGTATATATACACATTTGTGCACAGCATACATACTTTCTGGAAGAGATGACTTCTCAATTACAGGAGAATGATTAATTCAGCCCATGTTAACAATAAGAAGAAAAAAGTATGTCAGAGCCAAATAAGTTTTAGAAATTAGTTAACCAATATATTTCTTATCAGTTTATGTGTAACCACATAATTTATTGTCTAAGGAGGGCACTGTTAATGATAAAAAGAGGTACAATGTATAATTCACATAGTCAACAGTCAGAACCCAAGACTTTTTGAGTAACATTCACTCAAAATGTTGCTTGCTTTAAATATATATTTTTATTTTCTTAATGGAAAACATGTAATTTCATCCCATTTGTTTCCTTTGCTTATAATCCAGAAAAATTGAATTGCAAGCTATTTGCTTTTCATGAGACATTTTTACCATTTCTGCCCTATTCATATTGAATTTTCCTTCTCCAGAATTTCTCACATCCCACTAACTTCAAAAATTGATATGCTACCACTTTCACAGGCCTCCTAAATTATCAATCTCCCCATTATGTTTTTTCATCCCAACATTGATTCCTTCAAACTTGGGTTTATTCTCTCATGTGGCTGATGCCCCACATTTCATTATCTGAGCCGCTTTATAACTTACATAGTTTTGTAAGATGCATGGTAAATGTATGGAGCAATCTTGAAGGGTAGCGTTCATCTCTGTACTTTTATAATTGACTATTAGTTGAAAAAATGAATATTAAAATTGAAATTATTCACAAAGAATACATGCTTGTAATGTAAGGTTAAGTGAAAAAGCAGAAGATAAATTGTACATAATATTCTACTGATAAAATAAATGTGTATGTGTATAGAAATGCTGTGTATAGTTACCATGAAAATTAAAGTGTTCATGTGTTCAAAAAAAGGTAATTTTTTCTTCAAGGTTACATTTAATTTATTTCCTTGGTTTTTTTTTTTTTTATTTCCTTGGTTTTTAAATTGTCTATTTGAGGACCTTCATTATGTTCAGTGTGGGAATTGTGTAACTTAATACATCAATGATTCTAGAAATCATCGCAACAATTATTGAGGTCTGGCAGCATGTTGTGAGTAGCAATAGATTATATGAGGTATGGTTCTTACCATAGATGGATAAAATTTATTTGGGCATTTAAAGTAATGCATGAACAAACTAAATACTGTGTAACAACCATACTTTAAAGGTAAGATTGTGGAGTTCTGAACTTAGAGAAATATAGGTGGAGTGGGTGAGTATACAATGGAGTAGACAGGAACTCCCTTCTGAGGACTGTATTAACTGATGCCTTTATGAAGAAGACATGGAAAGAGGTCAGAAAGACAATTATGTTTCAATGGAAGTAAAGGCCCAATATGGGGAAATTTTCATAATCTATAATTTCTGAAAATGATTTATAAAAATGGGAACGACCTTAGTTAACATGAGAAGAAAATGATTTAGATAGATGGAGCAACTATTGCTCCCTTCTGCCACAAAGGAAGGTGTGAAAATAAAAATTCCCTCACAATATTTTTTCTGGCCCTATACTTAGGCAAAACCACTTCACAAATATTTCTCACTGGCAGCCAAATGTAAGGTCTCAACACTTGTTTTTTTTTTTTAACAATTTTATTGAAATATATCCATAAATTGTACAATCAGTGGCATTTGTTATAATAACAGAGTTGTGCATTCATCTCTTTAATCAATATGAGAGCATTCACATTACCCAATAACAATAATAAATACAAACAACACACATCTATATCTTAGTAGTCACATCTCAATCTCTCTATCCTTCCCCTGCCATACATAACTGTTAATTTATTTCCTTCTCTCTTAATTTAGTTGTATTTGTATTTTGTATAGATGGAGTCAAACAGTATGTAGTACCTCTTTTCTACTTTCTTTCACTTCATAGTCAATAGGGAAATGTTGAAGGCTTTCACTCTAAGATCAGAAACAAGACCAAGATACCCACTGTCACCACTGTTTCTCAACCTTGTGGAAGAAGTTCTAGCTACAGCTATTAGACAAAAAGAAGAAAGCAAAGGCATCCAAACAGGCAAAGAGGAAGTAACACTCTCACTATTTACAGATGACATGGTCCTATATTTAGAAAATTCTGAAATATCTATGTCAAAGCTACCAAAGAAAATAAATGAGTTCAACAAAATGAGAGGATACAAGATGAACATGAAAAAATCAATACTGCTTCTATACACTAGTAATGAACCATCTAAGCAGGAAATCAAGAAAAAATTCCATTTACAATAACAATAAAAAAAGTCAAATATCTAGGAATAAGTTTAACCAGAGATGTAAAAGACCTGTACTCAGAATATTACCAAACACTGATAAAATAAATCAAAGTACACACAAACAAATGGAAAGAAATTCTGATTTCATGGATTGGAAGACTAAATATTGTGAAGATGTCAATCATACCCAATCTGATTTATAGATTCAACTTAATCCCAATCAAAATTCCAATGGTCTATTTTACAAAAATAGAAAAGGAAATTACCACATTTATTTGAAAGGAAAATGAGACCAAAAGAGGCAAAAACACCCTAAACAAGAAGATTGAAGTAGGAGGACTCACACTCTCTGACCTTAATGTATTGCAAAGCTACATTGGTAAAAACAGCATTGCATTTCCATAATGACAGACTCTTTGATGGAACAGAATTGAGAGTTCAGAAAAAAGCTCCCATTTCTATGGCTTCTTTTTTTGAGAAACCTACCAAGTCCACTTAACTAATACAAAACAGTCTATTCAACAAATGACGCTAGTAGAACTGGATACCCATAACCGAAAGAATGAAAGAGGACCCATATTTCACTTTCTATACAAGAATTAACTTGAATAGATCAAAGATCTAAATATAAGAATCAAGAACATAATACTCCTAGATGATAATATTGAGAAACATCTTAAAGAATTCGTGATAGGTGGAGGTCTCCAAACCTTATATCCAAAGCATGAACAATGAAAGAAAAAAACAGATGAAAGGGAACTCCTCAAAATTAAATGTTTTTGCTCCACAAATACTTTGTGAAGAGGGTGAAAAGACAACCACCTCAATGGAAGAAAATATTTGGAAACCACATATCCAGTAAGAGTTTAATATACATGATATATAAAGAGATACTACAACTCAACAATAAAAAGACAAACTACTCAATTAAAAAATGGGCAATGACTTGAATAGACTCTTGTCCAAAGAAGAAATAATGGTGAAGAAACACTTAGAAAAATGTTCAACATCACCAGCTTTTAGGGAAATGCAAATCAAAGATACAATGAAATACCATTTCACATCTTTTAGAATGGACATTATTTAAAATACATAAAACTGCAAGTGTTGGAGAGGATGTGGAGAGATAGGAAAGTTTATTCAGTGTTGTTGTGAATGTAGAATGGTACAGCCACTTTGGAGGACTGTTTGGTGGTTCTCAGGAAGTTAAATATAGATCTGCCATGTGACTTGGCAATACAACTACTAGATATACACCCAGAAGAACTGAGAGCAGTGACATGAACAGACATCTGCACACTATATTCATAAAGGCATTAATGACAATTGCCAAAAGATAGAGACAGTCCAGGCATCTGTCAGCTAATGAATGGATAAACAAATTGTGGTATAGTCATACAATGGAATATTATTCAGCTGTAAGAAGAAATGAAGTCATGAAGCATATGACAATATGGATTAACCTGGAGGACATTATATTGAGTGAAGCAAGGCAGACACAAAAGGGCAAATATTATATTACTTTGCTATTATGAAATACATTGAATAACTCATGTAGTCAACAACTAGAATATAGGTCACTAGAAAATAGAATGAGATTAGAGAATGGAAAGCTGAGGTTTAATCTGGACAGAATTGGTAAAATATTTGCCTGTTATTTTTTGGAAGTAGTTAGAGATGGTGAAAGCACATCATAGTGTTTGTAATTAACAGTGCTAATGTTTGGTTATGATAGTGGTTAAATAGAAAGTCTGAGGTCCTATAAAACAGTAGAAGGAAAGCTAAAAATGAAACATGGGACTGCATAGCATAGCGAAACATCATGTGAAAATAAGTATGGTTAATACTGCATACATAAGAATATTTTGTTTCTGAAAAAGAACAAATGTTTGTTAATGTTACAAGATGTTAATGTTAGGGTGATACCTGGGCAAAAATACAACCAAAGCAAACTATGAACAATACTGTAAAGTAATAATTTCATAATATTCAAGTTATTTTTAAGATTAGTTTTATGATAAGTTATAATTGAATCTGCTTCCCCATATACTCTTCAATACTTTGACAACTACCAAACTCTCCTAAATCTATATTTTTTATCTTTATTAATTACCAATCCATTACATGAAATGTCATATATAATGCTCTCCACACACACACACACATACACACACACCAAAACAAAACAAAACAGAACATGATACAGATTTTGGTACTCTGAAATACTAACCAGCAATACTAAGATGCAATTATCCTGTTAATTTGCTCATTCATACATTCATCAAATATTCCAACCACCTACTATATCTCAAATGCTGAGTTCTAATATATATAAAGTAAATAAGTTTTTACCCTGAATAATTTCACTGCTAAACATTTGAGAGGTATAAAAACAAGTGGAATAAAGGCTATGTGCAAAAAGCTATAAAAGGTATGGGTGTAAAACTCCAGCAAATACCAAGGAGAAGAAAGAATAACTAGACTTGCAGTCAGAGAACACAAAAAGTCTGGAAATTAGTATTAGGTCATAAAATTGAATTTCTCCTAATAGAAAAGAGGGAAGAAAAACACTATTGGAGGATTTACATACAATTTCTGGCTGATGAATATAATGCATAGTTGGAAATGATTGTAAATAAAAGTTGATAGTTATGCAAAATTAAAATTGATTAAAACCCTATACACACTCAGGTAGAACAACAGAGAATACATAGTGGACCTTAAAGCAAATGAGAAAAAATGCTGTCTTTGGAAGAACAGATATTAACATGGTACCCTAAGAAGAATCTATTTAAAAAAAACACCCACCCTTATTCTACACCATTCACACTCTTGTTTGAAGTGTCAGATGGATTTCAACTATATCATGTGCCTATATAAACAAACATGCTTAGCCATGCCTGCTGGCATCACAAAGGCTTGAAGTCAATGATCTGGACTGTTAGGCCAAGAAATCCTCCATATTTATTAAAAATATTATCATGAGAGGATTTTGTAATTTAAACCAGACTCACCTACAGAAAATAACTTATTAAAAGTAGTGTTAATAAGTCTCTGATGTTATAGAGCAACTGGCTTCCTTGTAGATAAATAAAATTCCTATCTGCATTTTTTTAGGTTAAGACTGCACAGAAAAAGAATGAATCGTGATTTTGAAACTCATTATGCATTTGGTCTTACCATTTGCCTAGGAAACCAAAATTTTCTGCATTTATTAAGTCTCCAAGGAATATACTAATTTAGTTAGAAAACCTTGCAGAGTGAGGGCAAACTTGGCTCATTCCTACTCAGTCAGCTCCCTGAGGAGGCATGAATAAGCCACTCTTGAAGACTTTTTAGTTTCTGAAAGCCTTTCTTCCTGGCTTAGTTTGAACTGTTCAATTGTTCCATAATAAATTACCCATCCTAACAAGGGGACTGGATTAAATAGAGCTTCAGAAAACCTCATTCGCTTGGCACTGAAGCCCAGTTTCAAGGAGAAAAAGTTGGGCAAAAATGGGAATGTCTTCTGCTTCTTCGTAATTGAAATCATTTTCCACTGGGTCAGGGTCACATTTTGTAAGGCAAGACTATGATAGAGGTAAACGGTTTTCTGTGCTTGTAAAGGAGAGGGGACTCTTACTAAGAGTGTTTCTTAATAAGATATTAATATAATATACATCAGAAGATGATGTTTCAGATTTCTTTGAAAGTGAGACTATAGAAATTCACTGAGTATTGTTTGATCAGATCTTTATTCAAACTTTTATTCAAAAGTTTACTTTGAGTAAATCAGGAATGATTCATTTCAAGGAGAAAGTAACTTGCGTATTCTCATGCATTTTCTTTTCTTTTGTGACTACTAAGAATTTCTTCATTTCTTCAATGATCAACTTTTCTTATCACCTTCCGTAATCCCCTACGGATTGTCCAGTAGGACAATCCCACCTATTGTCCAGGCTTAATCCTAGGCATCTTATCTAAGTGGTTGGTCAAAATTATATAACTCTGGTATAACTATAGTATTTATCTGAAGGAGCCTCTCTCCCTCCCTCTCTCTCTCTCTCTCTCTCTCTGTCTCTCTGTCTCTCTCTCTCTCTCTCTGTCTGCTCTTTCTCTCTGTTTCTATATCTTATAGGGCTGCACATGTAATTCAATTAAGTTATCAAGATCATCATCTCATATTTTGTCTATTCACTATAAAATGTAAAACACATTTTTGATAGCCTCATTTTTCTGTCCATTTAATATTTCTTTGCTCTACTACAATGTTTCCTGTCTCCAGAGTTCTTGAAGAGAATTTATTACAGACAGTGTATGTTCTTATTTAAATCTCCTTCTGTGTGAACTGATTTTTTTCTCTATGGAGTTTCCCTTGAAAGAAATAAAAAGAGTTAAATGTGCTTTTATGAAATGTGGGATATTTAACTTAAATAGTTTTTTCTATATAAATAATATTAATAATGCTTAGTAGAGTCAAATAATATTTAATGCTCTGTTTAAAAATAGACTCTTTATAATTAGACTTCTTAAGATTAAGTTTAAAATATTTTGGTCACTTCTGAAAAGAATGTCACTCTGGCAGTTTATTTAGAATTGCACCTTCTTCATAAATAATTTTGTAATATTGGTTCCCGTAAAGGGATATAACCAATTATTCCATTCATACCAATGTGCAAATTTCATAAAATTAACTTCCAAAGAGTTGGCCAAAAATATTATTAACACATGTTTTACTCTTTTTATGCTTTTTGAATCTTTAAAATATATTAAAAATTGCAACAATGTTTTCATTACTATATTTATTTCCAATTCGGCAGGTATTTCTTAATTTCCTTTAGTGAAGATGATGTGATATCTAATGATGTATAGTTTCATGACATTTCAACATTCATTAGATATTATATCATTTCCCAAAATCAACATCTCCTTTTTAAAACTCATTTTTAATTTTCTGAACAGAAAACTAATTTTCCTGCTCTTAGTACCACACTAATTTTTACTCTTTTTTCTGTTTCTTTCCTGATATGTTTATCCATATACTTTCATTTAATATTTTTGATCCATTATGTTTTCTGGCATATAGCATATAGCAACATAAGGTTTTTTGTTCCTGTTTTAGAAACTTAAGTAAGAAAATTAAATCAGTTCACGTTTATTGATACATTCCTATTATTGTACTTTCATTAACTAGATCATTATTTTCATAATAGTTCATTTTTTTTTTTAAGCTTTTCTTTCTTTTTTTTTTTTATTATGGGTAAAAATCAAAATTCTCACAATACATACAAACATTTGTAAAATGATATATAAATATATATGCATATATGTGTATTTGCTTACAAAAATGTTATTTATATATATATATATACACATATATTTTAAGAGTTGCTTAGATTACCTAAAATATTACACGGAACCCACTGGGATTCCCATGTTGCCCACCTCCCACACCTCCCACCACATCCCACACAAACATTTCCCTCAGTGTGGCCCACCAACCTCAATGAACTTACACATCCTGGAGCCTTGCCACCAACCATAGACTACAGTTCACACTGTAGACCACCCTCTCTCCCACTCAGTTCTGAGTGGTGTGTGCTGATTTAAAATGGCCTACATCCATTGCCACAACAGTACTCAGGACAACCTCCAACTCCCAAAGAAGCCCCTGTATTTCAACTGCTCATCCCCTCCCTACCCAAAAA
>JAKSZT010050948.1:11354-268968 GCA_026826555.1 Tolypeutes matacus | reverse complement strand
GTTGTGGCAATGGATGTAGGCCATTTTAAATCAGCACACACCACTCAGAACTGAGTGGGAGAGAGTGTGGTCTACAGTGTGAACTGTGGTCTATGGTTGGTGGCAAGGCTCCAGGATGTGTAAGTTCATTGAGGTTGGTGGGCCACACTGTGGGAGATGTTTGTGTTGGATGTGGTGGGAGGTGTGGGAGGTGGGCAACATGGGAATCCCAGTGGGTTCCGTGTAATATTTTAGGTAATCTAAGCACCTCTTAAAATATATAAATAACATTTTTGTAAGCAAATACACATATATGCATATATATTTATATATCATTTTACAAATGTTTGTATGTATTATGAGAATTTTGATTTTTACCCATAATAAAAAAAATAAAAAATAAAAAATAAAAAATAAAAGTAAAAAGGGGTTGAATGGAGAAAGCTCTCTTAAAGTATATAGATATCACCATCTAAAGAATCTGAAGGACAATCTAATTCATTTTTATTTCTTCACCCTTCCTGGCAGTCTGACTACTAAAAATACATAAAGGAAAGAACCTCCACTTATTTGGCATCCATGTGCCCACTCTCAAGTGTGGCCTTTGGAGATGTAGTTGCAAATCAAAGACTTGGAACTGGAGGCATGTACAGTCAGTTATGCCCTCTCAACTTCTTAGACACTGCAGTCTCTACAAGGTACACTTTGAAACTTTGATAATAAGACATTCTGATATATACAGGTAGTAACTAAATACTTTATTGGTATATTTATCAAAACAATGGCATGAAAAATGTTTTATTGATTAAGTATTTAGGTCTGTTATCATCTTAACACATATTCCTGTAGGAGCTAGAGAATGTATAAGAGAAAGGTGTTGGAGAAGATGAATTTCATATAACTATATCTTAATTTTTGTAGAGAAACATTGCACCCAGCCATAATTTCAATTATGTTGAAAATGAATAAAATAGCCTCTTCTAAATTTCTCTTGATTTCTGTGTCTTAATGAGTGATTCATATTGCTTACTTATCTTCTTTACTTCTCTTTACAGTAAATAGGGATGTAACCAAGGAAATGGGAAACTGGACATTGGTGACTGAGTTTATTCTTGTGGGAATACCCACAACCAGAGGACTTGGGGGTCTCCAGTTCATGACTTTTTTACTGGCCTACTTGGTTACAATCCTTGGAAACACCCTCATCATTACCCTGATTCTTGTGGATTTCAGACTTTGCTCACCCATGTATTTTTTCCTCAGTAATCTCTCTTTCAGTGAAATATTAACCACAACCTGTGCTGTTCCCAAGATGCTGGCAGGCTTCCTATCAGAGAGGACTACCATATCATTTGGAGAATGTTCTGCACAGTCTGATTTCTACTTCTTTTCTGGATGCACTGAGTTTATCCTTTTTGCTTTCATGTCCTATGGTCACTATGTGGTCATGTGCAGTTCCCTTCAGTACCCTACAATTATGACCAGCTCACTCTGTATCCATCTTGTCATCTCCTGGGTGGATGGCTTTTTCTTCATTCTCCCATCTACAATCCTAAAAATAGGACTGCCATATTGTGGCCCCAATGTGATTGATCACTTTTCCTGTGACAATGCTCCCTTCCTCCACTTGGCCTGTGCTGGCATATGTGTCATTGAGCTCATGGATTTCCTCAGTTTCCTTGTCCTGCTCATCAGCTCCCTCTCACTCACAGTGGTCTCCTATGTTTATATTATCTCCACCAAGCTGAAGATACCCTCAGGACAAGGATGATGCAAAACCTTTGCCACTTGTGCCTCTCACCTTACTGTGGTCTCCATGGGCTATGGGATCTCCATCTTTGTTTATGTATGTCCCTCACAGAAGAGCAGCCTGCATCTCAACAAGATTATTTTTATCCTCTCCAGTGTCATCACACCTCTCCTGAATCCCTTCATCTTCAGTCTACAGAATGAATCCATGAAAGATGCTCTAAAGGGCACCTTAACCAAAAGATAGAACTTTCTCAAAGGACTGAAGTTCATGTGACAAAAGTTTTGTGAATCAACCTGTGTATACTCAGACTTACCAAGAATGATTCCAACCTAATCACAAAGTATTTTTAAATGGCACATATTCTAAATTATGACACAGTAACAATTGTGTTATCATAATATTTTGGGTTTATGAGAAGTTTGTTAAAGATGTCCTATATCAATTAAAAATTGTAATTTTTTCGCATACTGATAATTGGAGCGGTACTTTTTTACAATTATCCAAAAATGAAAACCACCCAAGTATACATCAAAAGATGAATGGACAAAGAAAATATGATATACACACATAATAGAAAATGAGTGAAGTTCTGATGCATGAGACAACATGGGTGAACATGAAAGATACCATGTTCCATGCAAAAAGCCAAGCACAAAAAGACAAATACTGTGTGACCTCACTTATATGAAATAATTAGAACATGCAAATTCATAGAGTCCCAAAATAGAATACAGGTTACCATAGTAACAGTGGAGGTAAGGAATAGGAGTTAATGATTAATGAGAACAAAGATTCTGTTTGGAGTGATGGAAACATTTTGTAATAGAGTGTGGTGATGGTATCACAAAATTGAGATTATACTTAGCACCACTGAATTGTATATTTGCAAGTGGTTAATATGGTAAATTCAAGTTGTATGGATTATACAAGAATAAAATAAAATAAATTAGAACATTACAACATAAACATTGATTCCAAATTTAAACTATGGATTACCTTTAATAGTATAATTCTAATAATATTTAATAATTGTAACAGAGTTCTTACACTAAAAATGTTAATCAGAAACCTGTGTGTGTGAGTAGGGAGTACATGGGAAATTTGTACTTTCTGCATGATTTTTCTGAAAACCTACAACTTCTCTAATAAAAAATGAGAAAAATGCAACTTTCAGGTAGTAATAGATGGTGGTTATGGGTAGAAGTGATATCAGTAATAATATAGTATCTTTTAAAAGACCTAAAATTGTATATACTTCTTGGTTGAGAATATTACTGAACTAATTGTATATAATCAGCTCAGCTCCATGGAATATAGGATGAAAAGGTTTCAAGGCACACCTCTCCCCAAGGACACACTTTCATACAGAAATTCAAGCTTGGAAAAGTCTATTTTTTTTTTTTTTTGTATCTTACTTTAGATTAGGAAAAAGACTATTAATTTTTCTTTATTATTCACTTCAGTTTATTTTTATGATTACATTTACTCAGTTTTTGCCTTTAATATTTGCATTTTTCTTATATTTTAGTTCAAACATTAACTGCCATTATGAAGTGCATATTCTTTTCCAAGTGGAAAACAAGCTTCCTCCCACAAATACTTCTATCATAATATTATCTTTTCAGAGTCCTCAGAAATAATTACTAAAACAGTCCCCTTAACAACCTAGAATATCACCCTTTCATATATTTATTATACTTTTTAAACTATTTTGTTTGATATTTATATCCCTAATAAAAAATTAAGCTCTTTGAGAATAGGGATCTTGAATTTCTTATTCAAGGCTTTAGTTCTAGCTCTAAAAGAGCACCCAATACTGTAATGAATGGAATACTTTTTTTTTCACTGAGATCTCTCTGAAGGCTTCCTCAGTTATACTAAAAACATACAGATTCTTTTCAAGTGCAGGATGAAGCTACAACTTGCATCACTCAGTGGAAAAGGAATAATTTTCTCAGTTCAATCTGAAACAACTCAGTTATGGAAATGGCTCAAGTTATGTAACCTTTCACATCCAAAGATATGGACAGAAGTATAATGACATGCTAAACAGTTAATATAAATTTGAGATGGAATTAATCTGAGGAGGAACAGAGGAGCAGAAGGCAGAAAATACAATATATATCCACCTGAATGGTGCTTCTCAAACTCTCAATGGCCAAGGAGCTTTCCCCCCATCCTCCACATATTATTACCTTTCTAAAACAATAAAAATAAGTAGCACAAAATTATCTTTAAAAGATATATAATTCAAAAGCTCCAAAATGATATATTTGACAGACATAAATCTATATTCAAATAAATAAAACAGTCATAATACAACAAAAAAAATTGAAAGAAATGGATTACAAAAGTTTTATATGTTGTTATCCTCAAAGTGTCCCTTTATAGGTGGTTCTAGAGGATGGTTCTTACATGTGTAATATTTTGTTGTTCTGCAATTGTTAACCTGGTAAAAAAAAATATTAAAGCAACACAGCCATTCTTGTATGAATTGCCAGGATTCCATAGGTTCTTAACCAACACACTACCTTTAAACTTTAAGGAGTTCAGTTGTTTTATTTTTCAAATTTATTTTTAAAGGAGCTTATGATTACATAAATGTTACAGTAAAAATATAGGGGTACTCCACTCCTTCCCCCACTTTTCCTCATCTGTAACACCTTTCATTAGTATGGTATATTTGATACAATTGAATCATTACTACTAAGCATAGTCTATAGTTTATATTATGGTTTACCACATGCACCACACACTTTTATAGATTTTGACATAGTGTATAATGGCTTGTAGCCATCATTGCTGTATCATGCAGAACAATTCCAATGTCCCAAAAAATACCCCATGCTACACATATTCTTCCCTCTCCCTCCCCTCAGAGCCTCTGGTGACCATTGTGTTTATATCAATGTTACAAGTTATTCCATAACTAAAACAATAAGTCTACCTTAGTCGTTGCACCCTTATGTTTGTTCAACTACTCAGTCTGAGGATTTGGGTATGGTGATGCCCACTCTGCTTCTGATTGAGAGGGGGCTTAGATCCTATGAGGCAGATGTATGGAAATGTCTTGCTTGCAGTTGTAGAAACCATCTGTTTTTGGGGATGACATTGTCCATCATCATCCTTTTGTTTGTTTTTCTGGGTGAGTTCAATGAACTGGAGATTAAGTGTTGGCTGTAACTCTGCTGAGATAAAGTACTGAACCAACATATGAGCAATGTGAATATTTAAGCCTCTGGGGCATTTATTTAAAATGTATAGTGCTAATTATAAGTTTAAATAAATAAGACAGAAAAAACATGTATAGTAAAATTATAAATAGTCTACCTCTGATAAATTGGGGAGATAGGTTATCATATATTCCAAGGTAATGTCCACTGACATGGTGTCAATTATTGATACATTGCATCAGCAACTCTTTAGCAGAGTGATAAACTTGAATAAAAAAATAATAGTGTTCATGGGAATTAAGACACAGTAGGTGAGATAAAAAAAAATTGGAAGCATATAACAGCAGAATCAATTAATGATTATAGAAGAAAGAATGTAATATAGAAGAAATAACAGCTGAAATTGAAGAGAGAGAGAAAAGATTAGAAATAACTGGCCAGGGACTCAGGGAGTTGATGATAACATGAAACACAAAAACATAAGTGCCATGGAGTTCCAGAATAAGAGAAGGACAAAGAATCCAAAAGAGTATTTGAGGAAATAATGACAGAAAATTTCCCCCCACACATGAAAGAAATTAATATACATGTCCCATAAGTGCAGCATGCTCCAAGCAGTAAAAATTTAAATAGAACTATTCAAAGTCACATATTACTCAATGTCAAATGTTAAAGAAAAAGAGAAAATTTTGAAAGCTGCAAGAGAGAAGCAAACCATCACATACAAAGGCTGCCCAGTAAGACTTAGTGCAAATGTGACATCGAAAACCATGGGGTGGGGGGAGGGGGGAGAAGACAATGGTATGATACATTTAGGATACTGAAAGAGAAAAATTGCAGGCCAAGAATTCTTTATCTAGTAAATTTCTAATATGAAGGTAAGTTTAAAACATTTGTAAATAAGCAGATGTGGCTCAAGTGATTGGGCTCCTGCCTACCAGTTGGGAGGTCCATGGTTCGGGTCCTGTTGCCTCCTAAAGAAACAAAGAAGATGAACAGACACAGCAAGTGCAAACAATGAGGGAGTGGGAGAGATAAATAAATAATTTTTAAAAAACCAATATAATTAATTAAAAAAAGATATTAGGCATACAGTGTTGCAAAATATACACTTGACTGCTTACTTCCTAGAGATGCTAAAATGCAAATGTATAAATTGTAACTCTAAATCTATGTCTTTGGACACATAATGTACAAAGATGTAAGTTGTAACAAGTACAAAAAAAGGTGAGGTGGGGCAGAGTCTAAACTATAATGCAAACTATAGTCCTTGGTTTATAACCATACTTCAACATGTATTCATCAATTTTAACAAATGTACCACACTAATGAAAGATGTTGTTAATGTGGGAAATTGTGGGAAGGGGAGGGGTTGGGAAATATCAGAATCACTTATATTTTTTATGCAACACTTATGTAATCTAAAGCTTCTTTAAAAATTAAAAAAAATTAAAAATAGGTAATGGAAGTAGGGATTTAGAAAAAGGATATGTGCAAGATATTAAATTTAAATTGGTATCCAGACAAATATGATTGATATATATTTAGCTTTTATAATTTTTTACATCATGGTAGTCACAAAGAAAATAGATGAAAAATATATCCACCAAGGCTCCAGGATGTGTAAGTTCATTGAGGGTGGTGGGCCACACTTGTGGGAGATGTTTGTGTGGGATGTGGTGGGAGGTGTGGGAGGTGGGCAACATGGGAATCCCAGTGGGTTCCGTGTAATATTTTGGGTAATCTAAGCACCTCTTAAAATATATATTAATACACATATATGCATATATATATTTATATATCATTTTGCAAATTTGTATGTATTGTGAGAATTTTGATTTTTACCCACAATAAAAATAAATTAAAAATTAAAAAATATATATATATATCTAGATATAAAAGTGAAGGAACTCAAATAGTACAAAAGAGAAAATTGGATAATTATAAAAATAGAGATTAGTGGAAAAACTGAAGGGCAGAAAGTATAAGACTTAAAAGCCTAAACAACAAAATGGTAAAAGATGTTCCTGCATTATCAGTAGTGACTTTAAATGAAAATGGATTAAACTCTCCATTCAAAAGGCAGAGGTTGGCAGATGGATAAAACATGACCGAACTATTTGCTGTCTGCAAGATACTCATCTTAAATTCAAAGATATAAATAGGTTCAAAGAGAAAGGAAGCCATGCAAGTATTAACTAAAAGAAAGCTGGAGTAGCTATACTAATACCATATAAAATAGACTTTAAGTAAAAAGAAGTTACAAAGCCAAAGACAGTTATTGAATACTGATAAAGGGGTAAATTAAAGAAGGACATGGAGCAATTATAAATATATATGCTCCTAACAGCAGTGTCCTAAACGATATGAGGCAAATACTGACAGATTTGAAGGAAGAAATTGATAGTTCTATATTAACAGTAGAAAAATGTAATATGCCACTATCAACAATAGATAGAACAACTACTCAAAGGATCAATAAAGAATTGCAAGTCTTGATGATACTCTAAACTACGTAGACTTAGCCATATTTAGAACACTTCACACAGCAAAAAGAGAATACACATCATTTCATGTCCTTTTAGCCATTTGTATTTCTTCTTTGGATGAGTTTCAATTCAAATCTTTTACCCATTTTTAAAATGAGTTGTTTGTCTTCTTATTTTTGAGATGTAAGATTTCTTTATATATATACTTGATATGAGACCCTTATTGGATAAGCGGTTCTCAAATATTTTCTCACATTGAGTAGGCTGCCTTTTCGCTTTCTTGACAAACTCTTTTGAAGCATACATTTCTTAATTTTGAAGAGGTTCCATTTATCTACTTTTTCTCTCATTGTTTGTGCTTTGGGTATAAATTTATGAAACTGGTTCCTAGTATAAGATCTTATAGATGCTTCACTATATTATGTTTTAGGAACTTTATTGTCTTGGCTCTTATATATAGGTCTTTGATCCATCTTGAGTTAATTTTTGTACAGGGTATGGGATGGTGATCCTCTCTTATTCTTTTGGATGTGGATATCCAGTTCTCTCAGCAACATTTCTGTCTCGGTTGAGTAGGCTTGCTGACCTTGCCAATTATCAGTTGGCCATACATGCATGGATCTATATCAAAATTCTCAATTCAGTTTTGTTGGTCTGTATGTCTATCCTTGTGCCAAACCATGCAATTTTGACCTGTAGCTTTGTAATATGCTTTAAAGTTATGAAGCATAATTCCTTTAATTTTGTTTTTTTTGTCAATTTCTTTTTGGTCCTTTGCCAATCCAAATAAATTTCATAATTGGCTTTTCCTATTCAGTTGTAATTTTTATTGGTATTATGTTAAATCTGTGAATCAATTAGGGTAGGATAGACACCTTAATGATATTTAGTCTTCCAATCCATGAACATGGAATATTCTTCCATTTATTTAGGTCGTTGATTTCTTTCACAAAAGTTTTGTTATATTCTGTGTACACATCCTTTACATCTGTAGTTTAGTCTATTCATAGATATTTGATTCTTTTAGTTGCTACTTTAAATGGAATTTTTTTCTTGATTTCTTCCTGAGATTTCTCATTATTATTGTACAGAAAGGCTACTGATGTTTGCTTGTTGATCTTGTATCTGAACTTGTTTATCAGATCTAGAAGCTTTGTTATAAATGTTTTGGGGCTTTCTATATATAAGATGATGTCATCTGCAAATAGTGAAAGTTTTACTTTTTTACAATTTGTATTTCTTTTATTTCTTTTTCTTGTCTAAGTGCTTGATAAGTACTTTTAATTCAATATTAAATAAGAGCAGTGACAGTGGGTATCCTTGTCTTGTTCTAGATTTTAGAGAGAAAGCCTTTAGCCTTTCACCATTGAATATTATGTTAGCCATAGGTTTTTCAAATATACCCTTTATCGTGTTGAAGAAGTTTCCTTCTATTCCTATCTTTCAATGTGTTTATATCAAGAAAGGCTACTGTATCTTTTCAAATGCTTTTTATGCCTCAGTAGAGATGATCATATGATGCCCCTCAGCACTAGCCATTAGGGAAATGCAAATCAAAACCACAGTGACATATCATCTTACACCTATTAGACTGGCTGCTATTTTTTTTAAAAAGCCAGAAAACTACAGGTTTTTGAGAGAATTAGATAAATGGGAAAACTCATTCACTGCTAGTGGGAATGTAGATTGGTGCAGCCACTCTGGAGGACAGTTTGGCAGTTTCTCAGGAAACTAAGTATAGAATTACCATATGATGCAACAACTCTACTATTAGGTATATATCCAGAAAGATTGAAAGCAGGGATGTGGAAAGATATCTGCACACCAACATTCACAATGGTATTATTCACTGTTGCCCAAATTTGGAGTCATCCCAAGTGTCCATCAATGAATGAATGGATAAACATAATGTGGTATATACATACGATGGACTATTACTCAGCTGTAAGAAGGAATGAAGTATTGACACATGCAACAACATGGATGAATCTCAAAAACTTTCTGATGAGTGAAGTAAGCCAGTCACTAAAGGACAAATATTGCATAATTGCATTGATATGACATAGGGATATTGACTAGCATCACAGATATAAATTCTGGATGATAGGTTAGCAGGAGATAGAAAGGGTGTAGAGAGTGGTGAGCCAATGTTGAATCTGGGCAGAACAAATGATAAGATGGAAAGAGAGTTTTGGCAGAGATGGCAATGATGGTGATGCAGGGCTGTGAGTGGGGTCAACAGTGCTAGAGTGTGAGGGTGAACAGGGTTGGTGGGGAGAGTTGGGCTATCCATGGAAATGAGGGGACAGCTAGAGGAACCAGTGAACTCTGTGGAAATGAGGTCTGTGGATGAAAATAAAATTGTGGGAACTTTTTTTGACAAACATGGCAGAGGAGGGTCACTGGTGCAGGGAGTCAGTGGTGTGGGGATGTGTGGGGAAGGGTCCACCTGTGGAATACTTCTATGGAATACGAATGTGTCATCTTGCCATAAGGTTCTATCTCAGTGGATGGAAACACACACAATAAACAACAAAATATTAAGCTTCCATCATGGGTATTACTGATATGTTCTCAAAAAGAGGGGTAAAAATTTCCTAAGTACATAGGCAGTGCCTAATAAAAGAATACAGACAATTATGCTAAGTCAACAGTATTAATGCATGTAACTATGAACCTTATTCTTGTCAAACTGGATCTTAGCTTAATACTTATCACCTGAGAGTTTCCTGCTGAAAACCTCCTTGTTAATTAAATATAGTCTCTCTCTAAGCCATATTGAGCACTACCTTTCCTCTGGCATAGGACAAGACTCTTGGGGTTGAGCAACCCTAGCACTGAGGAATTAATGCCAAGTACCAACCAATGATGCATTGGGGAAAAGACCTTGACCAAGAGGGTGAAGCATTAAATATGAAAGAAGTTTTTCAGCTAAGAAATTTCAACATGATTTGGGAGTTCATTCCAGAGGTTGCAATTATGCATGTCCCAGACAGATCATACTAACTGCCTTTGAAAACAAAGCCTCATATGGAGGTGCTCCTGCAGGCTCTAGAGCCATCCAGGAACTATAGGCAAAGTACACAAACTCTTGAAATCAGCACCATGTTGGCAGGACTTACCTTGGTATGTATGAAAACATATTTATTCAAATTAACAGAATTATACACATTTATATTTTCCCCTACAAGATTCTACTACCCCTTTTATTTGAGCCTATAATTAACAATATACCCATTAAATGTGTGTATTGGAGACTTAAATCTTCAGTCTGTTTATATGCAGATTGAGCCCTGAATCTCAGAAGAGAGGCAGCCAACACCTATTCTCCAGTTCATTTGACATGCCTAGGAAAGCTAATTAAATGATGATGATGGACAGCACCCAACCCAAAAAACAAAGAATATCTAGAACTGCAAGCAAACAGTTCCTTCCATCTGCACCATATGATCTAAGCCCCGTCTTAATCTGAGACAGAGCAGGCATCATCATCCCAAAATACTCAAGGTTAAAGAATGAACAAGCATAAGGGGGAATGCAATCATGAACAAAGTAAACTTATTAATATTGCAGGAGTGTAAGAATATGTAACATTGATATATAGATAGTGGTCATGAGAGGTACTGAAGGGAGATGAGGGAATAAGGTGGAACATAGAGCAGTTTATGTGATTGGAATTAAGTGTAAACCACAATGTAAACTATAGACCTTGGTTACTAGCAATTCTTCAATATTTATTCATCAATTGCAACAAATGTCCCACAATATTGTAAGATGTTATTAATAGGGGATGATGTAGGATAAAGAGGGTTTGTGGTATATGGGAATCCTTTGAATTTACAATGTAACTTTTCTGTAATCTAAAACTTTTTTTAAATAAATTTTATTTTATTAAAAATACAGAATACACATTTTCCTTGAGTGCACATAAATCATTCTCCAGAATAGACCATATATTAGGCCATAAAACAAGTCTCAATAAATTAAAACTCTTAAAATCATGCAATGTATCTTCTCTGGCCACAACAGAAAGAACTTACAAGTCAATAACAGAGGGAGAAATGGAAAATTCACAAATATGTGGAATTTAAACAACACAATCTTAAACAAAAAATGGATTAGAGGAAATCATAAGGGACATTAGGAAATGTCTTGAGGTGAATGAAAATGAAATTGCATGATACCACAGTTTATGAGATGTAGCAGACAGGGCTGGGAGGGAAATTTACAGCACTAAATACTTACATTATAAAAGAAGAAAGACTTCATATCAGAGACCTAATTTCAAAACAGAAAAACTAGAAAAAAAAGAAGCAAGCTAAATCCAAACCAAGCAGAAGGAAAAAAACAACTATTAGAGTGGAGATAAATGCAGTAGAGACCATTTATAAAAAAGAAACAATATAGAGAACCAACATAATCAAAATTTCTTTAAAAAATTAGTAAAATTGACAAATTTAACTAGACTGACAAAGGAAAGTAAAAGAGGATACAATAATGAAAATCAAAAATGAAATGATGGATATTACTACCAACACTACAGAAATTAAGACTATAAAATGGTACTTTGAACAAGCTTACACCAATATATTAAATAACCTATAATAAATTCTTAGAAAGACACAAATTATCTACACTGATCCAATAACAAATAGAAGATCTCAACAAACCAATTACTAGTAAATTAGATTGAGTCAGTAATACAAAACCTCTCAAGACAAGAAAGCCCACAATCAGATGGATTCACCAGGGAATTCTATCCAATATTCCAGAAGACTTAACTCCAATTCTGCTCAAACACTTCCAAAAATTCAAGAGAAGGGACACCGCTAATTCCTCCTAGGAGGCCAACATCATCCTCAGATCAAAGCCAGATAAAGATATCACAGGAATAACAGAACAATGTCTCTTATGAATACACTTCCAAAAATTCTCAACAAAATACTAGCAAAACAAATCCAACAGCGTATTAAAAGTATTATACACCATGGTCAATGGGTATAATTTATTCCTTATATGCAAGTGTGGTTCAATGTAATAAAAAGAATTAATGTAATACATCACATTAACACAATGAAAGAAAAAAAAAACCATGATTATCTGAATTGAAGCAGAAAAGTAATTTGAAAACATCCAGCATTGTTTGCAAAAACAACAACAAAAAAAAAAAAAAAAAAAAAAAAACCACTTAGAATCTTAGGAACTGAAGGAAACTTTCTCAATCTTATAAAGGGTTATATGAAAAGCCCACAGCCAATATACTACTTAGTGGTGAAAGACTGAAAGCTTTCCCTTTAATACCAGGAAAAAGACAAGATGACCACTATCACCATTCTTATTCAACACTGTACTGAAAGTTCTTGCCAGGGCAATTAGACAAGTGAAAGAAATAAAATGCATTCAACTTGGAAATAAATGAACAAAATATTCCTCATTTGCAAATGACCCTATGTGACCCTATACACAGAAAATCCTGAAAAATACACAACAAAACTCCTAGTGCTCATAAATTGATTCATCAAACTGACAGGGAACAACACCAACACCCCAAAATCAGGAGTGTTTCTACACACAAGCAAGAATAATCAGAAGAAGAAATATAGTCCATTTATGTTAGCAACTATTGGAATTAAATATACAGGAATATATCTAAGCAAGGATGTAATGAACTTGTACACAGAAAACTACAAGGCATTGCTTTAAAAATTTCAAAAAGACCTAAATAAGTGGAAGGACATACTGTGTCCATGTATTATAAAACTAAATATCATTAAGATGTCAATCCTACAATAAACAATGCATAGGTTCAATGCAAACCAAATCAAAATTCCAACATATTTCTTTGTAGATATGGAAAATTCAAACAATATGGAAAATTCAAATTAATTCAAATTAATATGGAAGGGAAAGGAGCACAGAATAGCCAAAGTCATCTTGAAAAAGAGAACGAAGTTGGAGGACTCACACTTCCCAATCTTAGAACTTATTACAAAGGCACCTTAATCCAAAGAGCATGATATTGGCACAAAGACAGTTATATAGAACAATGGCATTGGTTTAAGAGCTCAGAAATGAACCCTCACACATATGGCCAACTGGTTTCTGACAAGGGGGTAAATGCCAATCAATTTGGAAAGAATAGTTTCTTTAACAAATGGTGCTGGGAAACTGGATATCTATTTAAGAAAAAAAGAAGAAGAAGAAGAAGGACCCATATCTCTCACCTTATATAAAAATCACCTGAAAATGGTTAAAGACCTAAATATAAGAGCCGAACTATAAAACTCCATGAAGAAAACATGGAAACATCTAGATTTTGTGTTAGGCATTGGTTGCTTAGACTTTTAACCCAAAGCACAAGCAACCAAAGAAAAATAAATAAATTAGACCTCATCAAAATGATGAACTTTTGTGCCACACAGCACTTTGTCATGTAAGTAAAATGACAACCTACAGAATTGGAGAAAATGTCTGTAAACCACATATCTGATATAGGCTTAATATCTAGAATATATGAAGAAATCTTTCACCTTAACAACAAAAAGACAAACAACCCATTAATAAATGGGCAAATATTTAATGGAGAAGAATAAGAATAGAGAAGTAAATGGTTTAGGCTAATGCTAACTTCTTACTTCAGATGTTAGATGCACTTGTGATGTATGATTTATGTCATAGTTACACGTAATGCTTTGTTCACTTTTATTCAAATAGATGGAATTTGTTATTTATATTAATTCACTACAGAAGGAAGAGCCTTGGTTGAAAAACGTTTTTCAACATCCAGGTTTGTGATTAAAACTACAGTGGTGGGAATGTTCTTTTGGCAAATATGTCAGTGGAGGGTTACAGGTTTAGGGCATCGGATTTGGGGGATATGCAGGATAGGGCACACCTGGGGCATACCTTTATAGAATATGTAAATGTTCATATTTTCATAGTGTGTTATTTCAGTGGGTAGAGAACCATACAATGAACAAGAAAATTAAACTCCCGCCTGGGGAATTCTGCTATGTTGTCCTTTACACATGTAAAATTTCACTTCACCTTCATTTATTTGTGTTTGGGGAGGAAGTAGATATAAATGTACATTTAAATCTGTCAATTTAACCAAAATTATGTTTTGTCTAATAAAATTATTTTTACATTCTTTGCACAGATAATTTGGTTATAATTTAAAAGAAATTATGAAAATAGTACACAATGAAATCATACAAAGTGGTTGATTTGAAGTTATTGATTTGTATATGCAACATCACGGGTGGACACTTCCCCCAGCCCTTTGCAAATAGAGTCGCCCAAAAAGGAAAAGCACTCACTCCCCTCGACCCCCTCCCACATGTGATGGATGGGTGGAGGCCTCCCTCAGGAAGAGTGAGCATGGAACACTAGGTGCATGGATGTGACTGTATGAAGGCCACATGCTCTCTATATGCGTCCAGTTAGAGTGTGTTAGCACCACAGGAGTAAACAGACTTCCTGCTGCTTACTCCCCAGTGAAGACCGGCTAGAGTGAGTCACATAACTAACTGTGGCTGTGAGTGCTGAATATAGCTTTCTTCCTGTCCTCCTTTGCAGATCCAGAACCTATGATGATGGTTTTCATTGGGGCTCTGAGAATTTGGTTCCCAAAGAGGACATTTCCTTCTCTGGCTTGGGGGAACTGCAGTGAACACGTTTTACATTCCAGCTTCTTCAGTTGTTTATTACCTTCTTCCTATCCAAACCCTCCATTGTCTTCTGGGATTGAAGAGGTCTGCATCATTTGGAACACTGTTAAAAATGTGGTGAACATTTAATATTTAATTAGTCTGAGAAATATCTGGCATTGGCACCCTCTGAGCCTTTCTGCAAAAATTACACTATCTCACAAGATCAGTTCTATTTCTGTCAGTCCTAGGTAACAGGACTTCCTGGGATTCCCATACTATTTATTAGGGTCACTGGTCTAATGTAGCTCATTCTGCTGATGTTGTTGCTGGAGCCATTGTTGTAATGTGAATTTTGACATTTCCTTCCTGATACAAACAGATTTCATCTTGCCATATCTCTTTCTTAGCTGCCCGAAGATTGGAGAAAGTGAATGTAGAACTGGAAGCAGGAGACCTGAGTCTGTGCCTGAGACCCAGGAAGGGTACTGTAAAAGCTGCCTCCTCAGATGGTTAACACTGAAGGCCAAGGGAAGGAGGGAAGTGCAAAAGGAGCAGGAGCAGGAAGTCTGCACTCTGTGCCCTGACTCCTGTGCTGCACCAAACCCCAGGTCCCATGCATTTATCTGCCCCTGCTGACCTGGCCCTTCCCCTGCCTTAGGCAGGTACATCATACTGGGTCATCTGTGACTTTATACTAGTCCCTAAACCTTGTGACTCCCCTGCCTGACTCCTGATCTTGTAGGCCTTGCTGTCCCAGAGCACATCCCCTCTGTCTTACCAGTACTCATTCCTTCCTAGTCTGGAGACACCCACAGTTTACAGGTGAATTCACTGGGCAGCAGCATCACACTGCCATTTGGGAAGAGGGCAGCTCTCTCACCCTGTGTCCCTACCTGTTTGGATTTGCCAAGTGCGGCCAATACCAAATACCAGAAATAGGTTGGGTTTTATTGGAATTTATTAGGTTAAAGCTTATACTTCTGAAGTTGTGAAAATGTCCAAATCAAGGCATCATCAAATATGCTATCTTAACAAGGGTGAGCTGCTGCTGGACTCCTGACAAGGCAAAATGTTGGGCCTGCCTGGCTCTCTCTCCCTTCTCCTCCAAAATCATTTTCTTCCTGAGCTCAGCAGTGGGTGATCAGAAACAATTGCTCTAACCTCTCCCTTCTACTCTGGCCTGATATCTTCAGATTCAGGCTGCTCCATGACTCCTGCCTCTGGCCTCTTGCACAGCCTCTCAGGGTTTCTGTGTCTCTCCACATCTGTAGCAGATCTTGGGACCCTCTCCCACATGGCAGGGTAAACATGGCAGCACTCTTGCTGTGTGTTCCATGTATGTAGGACTTCAGCACAATGATTGAGGTCCATCCTGGTGCCTGAAATCTAATCAGAGGCCCTTAACTAAATTAAAGTAATTCAACAAAATTGACCTAATCAAAAAGTCCCTTATCTGAATCTAACCAAAATGTCCTACATACAAAAGGCTTACACACACAGCAATTGGTATTAAGAACATACTTTTCTGGTGTCCACACAGGACTCAAACAAGGGCATTAACACAGGGCACAGGGATCAGGAGGGGTCTCCTAAGTCCAGGAGAAATGGGAACTCATGAAGCAGTGGCTGTACTTTGGGTAAGGCCATCATTGAGAAAATAGGGTGCTGACCGCCATTACACTGGTCCCTAAATGGTTCCCAGAAGAAGTCAATATACTATTCATTTTTCACCAAATCTCAGCCCCATAATCAGGTGTGTAACCCAGAGAGGTGTGCCATTATTCCCATTCCCAGAGCAAGAGCACACAGATTTTGACTGGGGGATGGGTGGCAAGAAGCAGGCTGTACAAATCAAAGCCCCTAATTTCTTCTCCAAAGAACTGATGCCATTTACAACAGAATGGAGGAATTCAACCCTAAGGGTGCTATCAAAAGCAGTGGGGATCATAGAGGGCCTGAGATTTAATTCATCTCAATCTTTCTGGAAGAAGTGAAATAATCTACCCAGGACTCTAGCCAAAAATGAGCCAAGTATATCAGTGTATCCCCTGATTTAGTAAGATTGTGAATGTATGTATACGTATCATAAAAAATTAACAGCGAAACCTCTATTTATAAATGCTATAAAAACAAAAAAGGGGGAAATGGTGAGGTGCAAGAACAATTATGTCAAGCATTATTTACAATAAATTTTTTAAGCCAAAGATCAGAATCATATACATCAGCAGCAAAGCATTTCTAGCAAAAATCAGGCAATAATACAGAAACAAATATTGGAAAACTACTTTATTGAAAGCATAAAAATAATAATCAATGGGATAAGGCAGAAGTTAAGATATAGGGTCGAGGTTTTGCTCTTAACATTACAGATAAGGAGACCAGCTTTGGGTCATGTACAACATCTGAAACCAAGACATAAACAAGCCAAAGAAGCTGACACAAAAAAACAGAAGAGATGGTAACTTCTAAAAGGCAGAATGTCACTTTAACACATTTATTCTTTGCTATGCTTCCTTGACAACCACAGCAGCAAGTAGTGCACTTTCACATAATTATATATATTGGGCTTATATTACTAATTCACCTCTTTTAGAATTGTTGACTTGGGGGGACAAATCCTACCCTGTTTATATTAATCAGTCTTTTCATTTTCCTGGGCCCATTGATTTTTGCCTTCCTCTGAAACCTGATGAAGAAGGGAAATTTATTGAAAATTTAACCCTGCCTTTTCATGAATGACCTAATTGCATAGGATCCATGGATCCATGTATACAGCACCAAAATCATAGCACAAAGTGATAAGTAGCATACATGCCATGTTTCATCTGAGGTTGTGCTCTTTAATAATTCCTATAGAATTGTAAAGAATTGGGGCCTTATAAGGCTACCGAAACCTGTTGTAAACACAACCATAAGTTGAAAAATTAGTAATTCAACAAAAACAACTATTGGAAGTTATCTTTTTTTTTTTTCTTCAAATATTGGGGATATCATAAGTATAAATACATCAGTAATTTGGACTCATCAGGAAGATTTATCCCACAAAAATGGGACACTAAACAAAACTAAAAATTATTTGTGGAAATTATTTTTGGAACTAGTCCAACTTTTAAATGGCAAGGCAGTAAAACTAATATTACCAGTTTAAAAATAAAATCCACTTAATTTTTTAAAATAAGTGTACGGGATCCCATTGTTTTTATAGTAGGAAGAGTGAGCATTTATCAAACATGGCTTTTCTGCATCAGTTGCTCCCTTTACAATTGTGCATCAGAATCTTTTTTACAGGAGAGTTCAACTGCAGTTCAAATAGGATGATGGCATCATGGAATATGGCTTCAGGTTCACATGAATTGCTGCTGGCAGCCTTCCCCTGAGAGTCAAATCTTTGGCACTTTCTAAATCATTATTTGAAAATAACCAAAAGTTTAATTGGATTAATTATAGATGCTGTATTAAGGCTTATGTGTATTATTACAGCTGCTACTGTGGCAGGAACTGCTCTACATGAGAATGTCCAAACACAACAATAGATTAAAAATTGACATCATAATCCTAGTGAGCTATGGCATAGTCAGGTGTATATAGATGAGCAAATTAATGACTTAGATGAGCAAGGCTTAATGACTTAGAGATGGCTGTTACACAAATGGGAGTTCAAATATATAATATAAATTTAAAACAAGGTTTGAAGTGTGATTGAAATAAAAGTGCTTTTTGTATCACTCCTCTCTCCTACAATGATTCCCACTATGAATGGGAAAAAAATAAACATCATTTAATAGGTCATCACATAAATTTATCTATAGAAATTACAGATTTGCAAAAAGGATTTTGAGCAAGTCTCCGAATCCACTTACTACACTTCCAGGTAGTGAGTTTTGGCAGTCAGTAACAGCTCAATTGCATAAAATAAACAACTTACATTGGTGGAAATCAACCTCTTTCTTGCTAACTTAGGTGTGGTGATCATTGGTGCTCTGCTACTCTTAAGTGTATTAGGAGGCATTCGCAAAGCCCTGCTGTCCCACATTAATAGGGCTGAAAAGACCAGCCTTGCCAATCCCTTGATTCTGCTTAAAACCCTTAACTCTAAAGACCACTGTCCATGGAGCTTGGGTGGTGGCCAGTGATGGGTAAGACCTTCAGAGGAGGGCAACCTCAGACAGGCACAGTCACTCTGAACAAAAAACAAAAAGGGGGAATTGTTGGAAAAGATGCTGAGAGCCAGAGCATAAAGGGTTAAGCATTTAAAAAGCTTGCTTGCTGGCAGAGAAACATTAGTAAATGTCTCCAAGGACACTGCATGCTGCAGGCATCAGTGGGAGGAGGCTGAGTGGAAGGAACACACCACTAAGATGTTATTGTCTGAATACCCAAGAAAGATTGTCTGGGAACACAGAAACAGGAAGCGTTCTCACATAGCAAGCTGAGGAACTAGTGAAGGACGCCCTAGTTTTGTTATCAGGTTTGTAGTATAAAAAGCAGCTTCAGCCTAAATAAACTTGCCTGCATTCTAAATTGAGTGAGTTCACCTGATCCCAAACTTTCTTTGGATCATTCCCAGCACCGTCTACCTCCACATTGAATTACAATACTTGGAGATGTGTCTTTTCAGGTCACTTGCCATTTTTTAATGGTTTTATTTTTTATTTTTTATTTTCAAGGTGTAGGATTTCTTTATATATGCAGGATATTAGGCTCTTACCAGATATATGGTTACCAAATATATTTTCCCATTGGGTAGGCTGCATTTTTATTTTCTTAATAACGTCCTTTGAGGTGAAGATGTGTTTAATTTTGAGGAGATCCCATTTATCTATTTTTTCTCTTGCTGCTCGTGCTTTGGCTATGAAGTTCATGAAACCATTTCCTATTACAAGGTACTATAGATGCTTTCCTACATTATCTTCCAAGGCCTTGATGGTTTGGGCTCTTATATTTAGATCTTTGATCCATCTTGAGTTGATTTTTGTATAAGGTGTGAGATGGTATTCTTCTCTCATTCTTTTGGATATGGATATCCAGTTCTTCAAGCACCACTTGTTAAAGAGGCCATTCTCTCCCAACTGAGTGGACTTGGTGACCTTGTGGTATATTAGATGACTGTATATGAGAGGATCTATATCAGAACTCTCAATTCGATTCTTGGTCAGTAGGTCTATCCTTGTGCCAATACCAAGCAGTTTTGACCACTGTACCTTTGTAATATGTTTTAAAGTCTGGTAATGAGATACCTCCATCTTCATTTTTCTTTTTCATTATGTCTTTGGCAATTTGGGACCTCTTCACTTTCCAAATATATTTTGTGGTTAGTTTTTCCAGTTCCTTAAAAAAATATATAGCGTTGATTTTTATTGGGATTGCATTAAATCTGTAGAGTAGATTGGGTAGGATAGACATCTTGATGGTGTTTAGTCCTCCTATCCATGAACAGGGAATATTTTTCCATTTAAGTTTTCTCCCATTGGGTAGGCTGCCTTTTTATTTCTTAATAATGTCCTTTCAGGTGCAGAAGTCTTTAATTTTGAGGCAATCCCATTTTTCTATTTTTTCTCTTGTTACTCGCGCTCTCACTGTGAAGTTCATGAAACAATTTCCTATCACAAAGCCTGTAGATGCTTCCTACATTATCTTCCAAGGTCTTTGTGATTTTGGCGCTTAAATTTAGATCTTTGATCCATCTTGAGTTGATTTTTGTACAAGGTATGAGATGGTATTCTTCTCTCATTCTTTTGGATATGGATATCCAGTTCTCCAAGCACCACTTGTTAAAGAGGCCATTCTCTCCCAACTGAGTGGGCTTGGTGGCCTTGTCAAATATTAGATGACTGTATATGCAACAATCTATATCAGAACTCTCAATTCGATTCCATTGGTCAGTAGGTCTATCCTTGTGCCAATAACATGCAGTTTTGATCACTGTACCTTTGTAATATGTTTTAAAGTCTGGTAATGTGATACCTCCATCTTCATTTTTCCTTTTCAATATGTCTTTGGCAATTCGGGACTTCTTACTTTCCCAAATATATTTTGTGGTTAGTTTTTCCAGTTCCTTAAAAATATAGTGTTGATTGCATTCAATCTATAGTGTAGTTTGGATACGATAGGCATCTTGATGATGTTTAGTCTTCCTATACAAGAACAGGGAATATTTTTCCATTTAACTCTTCTTTGATTTCCTTTAACAGTGTTGTGTAATTTTCTGTATATAAGTCCTTTACATCTTTAGTTAAATTTATTCCTAGCTATTTGGTTCTTTTAGTCACTATGGTAAATGGCACTTTTTTCTTGATTTCCTCCTCCGATTGCTCATTATTGGTGTACAGAAATGCTACTGGTTTTTTATCATTAACCTTATAGCTTGCAATATTTTTGAACTACTTTAAAGATTCTAGAAGGTTTGTTGTAGCTTTCTTCTTGCTTTCTATGTATAGGATCATGTCGTCTGCAAATAATGAAATATTTTTACTTCTTCTTTTCCAATCTGGATGCCTTTTATATCCTTTTCTTGACTAAGTGCTTGAGCAAGTACTTCTAAGATAATGTTCAATAGGAGTGGTGATATTGGTCATCTTTGTCTTGTTCCTGATCTCAGAGGGAAGGCTTTTAGGAATAAACCATTGAAGATGATGATAGCTTTGGGTTTTTCATATATACACTTTATCATATTCAGACAATTTCCTTCTATTCCTATCTGTTGCATTGTTTTTATCAGGAAAGAGAGCTGTATTTTGTCGAATGCTTTTTGTGCATCTATAGAGATGATCATGTGATTTTTTTTCTTTCAGTTTGTTTATGTGGTGTATTACATTGATTGATTTTCTTATATTGAACCATCCTTGCATACCTTGGATGAAACCCATTTGGTCATGGTGTATAATCCTGTTGAATGCGATTAGCAAGTATTTTGTTGAGGGTTTTATCATCTAGGTTCATTAGAGAAATTGATCTGTAATTTTCCTTTCTAGTTGAATCTTTGCTTTTGGTATTATGGAAAGTTTGGCATCACAGAATGAATTAGGCAATATTCATTCTACTTCTATTTATTGGAAGAGCTTAAGTTGAATTGGTGTTAGCTCTTTCTGAAATGTTTGGTAGAATTCAGCTCTGAAGCCTTCTGGTCCTGGGCTCTTCTTAGATGGGAGGTTTTTGATGACTGAGTATATCTCTTTACTTGTAATTGGACTATTGAGTTCATCAATTTCTTCTTTCATCAATTTAGGCTGTTTGTGCATTTCTAGAAACTTGTCCATTACCTCTAAATTTTTATTCTTGTTAGCATATAATTTTTCAATGTATCCTCTTATGACACTCTTTATTTCTGTGGGTTCAGTATTGATATACCCTTGCTCCTTCCTTATTTTGTGTACTTGCATCTCTTCTCTCTTTTACTTTGTTCGTCTGGCTAAGGATTTGTCAATTCTATTGATATTCTGGAAGAACCAGCTTTTGGTTTTGTTTATTTTTTTAGTGCTTTCTTATTCTCTATTTCATTTAGTTCTGCTCTAATCTTTCTTTTTTCCTTCTTTCTACTTCCTTTAGGTTAAGTTTGTTGTTATTTTTCCAATTCTTCAAAGGGTGCAGTTAGGTTTTCAATTTTATCTCTTTCTTCTTTATATATATATATATATATATGGCTATGAACTTCTCTCTCAGGGCAGCTTTGGCTGCATCCCATAGGTTTTCATTTGCTGTGTTGTAATTTTCTTTACTTTCAAGGAAGTTACTGATTACTTTTGAGATTTTCTACTTGACCCACTGCTTGTCTAAGAGTGTGTTGTTGTGTTGTTTAACTTCCATATACTTGTGCCTAATGGTTTCTCTGGCCCTTAGTGATTTCCAATTTCATTCCATTGTGATCAGAGAAATTACTTTGTATAATCTCAATCTATCTGATTTTATTGAGAGTATTTCTGTGGTCTAGCATGTGGCCTATTGTGGATTATGATCCAAGTGCACTCGAGAAGAATATAAACCCTGCTTTATTTGGGTGTATTGTTCTGTATATGTCTATTAAGTCCAGTTCCTCTAATGTATTGTTGAAAGTCTTTGTTTCTTTGTTGATTCTCTGTCTAAATGTTCTGTCTAATGATGATAATGGTGTATTAAAGTCCCCTGCTATAATTGTAGAAGCATTTATTTCTCCACTTTTCATTTCCAGAGTTTGCCTCATGAATTTTGAGGCACCCCGGTTAGGTGCATAAATGTTTATGATTTTTCTCTCTTCTTGAGAGATTACCCCTTTTACTAATATGTAGTGTCCATATATGTCTCTTATAATAGTTTCTGATTTAAAGTCTATTTTGTCTGATATCAGATAGCTACTCTTGCTCTTTTTTGCTTATTGTTAGCTTGTAAAATTGTTTTCCAACCATTTACATTCAGCCTCCTCAAATCCCTGGGTCAAAGGTGGGTTTCTTGTAGACAGCATATAGATGGATCACATTTCTTTATCCATTCTGCCAATCTGTGTCTCTTGAGAGGGGAATTTAATCCATTAAAATTCAGTGTTATTACTCACAATGAATTTCTTACTTCAGCCATATTTTCTTTGGAATAATGTATGTCATATGTTGTTTTGTTTCTGTTTTTGTCTTTTTAGTTGGTTTTAAACTCTCCTAACTTGATTTTTCCTTTCAACTTGTAGAACTTTCTTTAGTATTTCTTGAAGTGCCAGATGAATCAAAAGATGTGAGAAAGGAAGATAGATAATAGTAATATTGATAAAAGTTAGAAGAGGGGCCAATAGGACTTAGTGAAATGAATATTTAAGTTGTGTAGGCAGCATAGAGTAATAGGAAAAAAAGTGGAGTATCTACAATGGCCTGGGAAACCAAATATAGTAATATATATATAATGATTTAGAAGGCTCAATTGATGAGGAGGGAGAGAAAGAGTAAAGAAAGGGCTAAAGGAAAAAGCTAATATTAATAAAATATGAAGAAAACAAAATAGATAGAATAGAAACTGGCACCCTTAATTTGTGGGATAATGAAAAAGCATGGTTCTAAGTACCACAACAGAAAGCAGAAGGCAGAGATATGAAGGAAGGATAAGAGATAGCTTGGGATACAATATCAATATAGACAGAGAATGGGAAATCACTGAAGAAGAAGAACAGCAAAGAAGAGGTAAGCTAGCAACACCTAATTTTTTTAAAAATGAAGGAAAACAGAAAGGTGGGAGGAAAGAGGAAAGAAAAGCAAGAGACAACAAGTAAACAGAGAAAAACCAAACAACCACAAAAGCAAGCAGTCAAACAAACCTAAGGAGGAAGTGTTCCTTCTAAGGTCCTTGTAGATCCTCTCAGCCTCTTTGCATTTATCAATTTCACTTCAAGGTTCTATCTGCAGGTTTTGAGGCATATCTTCAGTATTAAACTAAATTAAGAACAGGAATTCATTTTTTAATGTGACTGTCTTCTTCTTCTTTTTCTTTTTCTTTGTTGATATAAGGGACCCAAAAGAAGTCCTCTACTAAATCACCCCATTCAATGAGGGGACCCTAAATAGGGTCATGGAAATTAATCAAGCCCTTCCCACTTCCTGGCCTTCTCAAGAGAGCTGAAGCTCTCATTCTTGTCAGTGTAGAGTGATAAAATTTGTTGACTCTGTCCCCCTGGGTCCAGACCTCACTGTCAGTGGGCTGCAGGGTAAATCAGGTTTCCTCAGCAGATTCACCTCTCCCCTCAGCCTGGCACTGTTTCAAGACAGCTTATCTGCAGCCCAAAGCTATGAGGGTGTCCAGGCAGCCAAATCCACAGAAATTAAACCCCTTCGCACCTTCTTTCAGAGTCCTCCCTCCCTCAGAGTATGCCCCCTCATACTAGGTGCAGGAGGGACAGGTGCAGGATGCACAGCTCAAATGATCCACTTTCCCTGTGGGTGGGGCTCAGCCATCTGTGTTAACCACCACAGGTGGGCTCAAAACTCACAAATCTCCACCAATCTCTCCATGCCATTGATCTGCCTGTTGATAGAAGGCCCAGGCTTCTTGCTCTGTGTACCCACAGCACAGAACATGGGCAGGACCCCATCAACAATCGGCCATCCCCAGAGAGCTAGTCAGTGAGCACCCTCCTAAACTGATGCAATCTTGCCTCTTTCATGTAGCATTTTCTTATAGTGTACCCCTTCCATTTATATTTTTTCAGTTTCTTCACCTGATTCTGATGTGGATTCAAGGTTAACAGCCACTGAACTGCAGTGGCCTGCTTTCTACTTAACTCCAATTTTCCTCATTATTTTAATTCAGAAGTAATCCTTTCATAATTAGATGATATATTTCTAATCTCAAGTATTTTAATGAGTTAGAAAATTTATTTATATTCTTAAGTTGTACTCCAATATTTTTCTCATATATGATAGAGTGTGGGATGAATGAAACTAGAGAATGCATGTATTTACAAAGAGAAATGTGTACCCAAAAGAATCTGCCAATGCAGATAATTCTGAGAAAAGAGCAATGGGGGTTGTGGCTAGAGAAATAATGTTGCTGTTTGTCATAAGAGACATGAATTATTTTTATACTCTTTGCATGGATGATTTGGTTATAATTTAAAAGAAATTATGAAAATAGCAAACAATAAAATCATAAAAAGTGATTGATTTTAAGATATTGGTTTGTACCTGCAACATTACTGGGGAGGGCATAACTTCTCACACTTTGCAAATACAGTCGCCCATAAAGGAAAAGTGCTCACCCCCCTTGGCCCACTCCCCATCTGCCTGGAGAGGTGGAGGCCTCTCTCAGCAAGAGTGAGCATGGAGTATGGGGAGAATGGATGCACACCATTTGAAGGCCCCACTGCTCTCTACACATGTCTGTTTAGAGGGCTGTTAGCACCACAGGAAAGATGGGCTTCCTGCTATTTACTCCCCTGTGAAGACCGGCTAGAGTTACTCACTTTGCTAACTAAGTCTGTGAGTGCTGAGCAGGGCTTTCTCCCTGTACTCCTTTGCACATCCACAACCTATGAAGATAGTTTTCTTTGGGGCTCTGAGATTTTGGTTCCCAAACAGAACAGTCCTTCTCTGGCTTGGGGAACTGCAGCAAACACTTGTTATATTCCTGCTTCTTCAGCTGTTTTTCAGTTCTTCCCATCCAAACCCTCCATTCTCTTCTGGTATTGAAGAGGTCTGCATCATTTTCAACCCTGTTCAAAATGTGTTAAAAATTTTATATTTAATTATTCTGAGAAATATCTGGCATCTGCACCCTCTGAGGTTTTCTGCAAACATGAGACTATCTCACAACCTCACTTCTATACTTGTCAGCCCTGGGTTCCAGCACTTTCTGGGATTCCTGTACTATTCATTAGGGTCAATGGCCTAATATTGTTGATTCTGGTGATGTTCTTGCTGTACCCAATGCTGTAATGTGAATTTTGACATTTCCTTCCTGACAGCAACTGGTTTCATCTTGGTATTGCTCTTTCTTTAGCTGCCCCAAGATTGGAGATGGAGAATGTACAAATGGAAACAGGAGACCTCAGTCCTTGACTGAGACCCAAGAGGGGTAAAGTAAGAGCAGCATCCTCAGAGGGTCAATGCTGGAGGCCAAGGGAAGGATGGAAGGGCAAAAGGAGCAGGAGCAGAAAGACTCCACTCTGTGCCCTGACTCCTCTACTGCAACAGACCCCAGGTTTCATGCTTTTATCTGCCCCTGCCCACCTGGCAAAACCCTGCCGGAGGTGGGTACATCACACTGGGGCATCAGTTACTTTAGACTAGTCCACAAACCATGTGACTCCCATCCCCAACACCCTCTCTTGTAGGCCTTGCTGGTCAAGAGCACTTCCCCCTCCATCTTTCCAGTACTCATTCCTGCCTAGTCTAGAGACACCCACAGTTTACAGGTGAATTCACTAGGCAGCACCATCACACTGCCATTTGGGAACAGGACACATCTCCAAACCTGTGTTCCCAGGTGTTTGAGATTGCCAAGCATTGTCATAGCAAATTACCAGAAATAGGTTGGATTTTTTTGGAATTTATTAGTCTTAAAGCTTACAGTTCTGAGGCTGTCAAAATGTCCAAATCAAGGCATTATCAAAAATGCTGTCTTAACATAGGTCTGCTGCTCCTGGACTCCAGCCAAGACAAAATGTTGGGCCTGCCTGTCTCCTTCTGCCTTCTCCTCCAAACTCACTTTTTCCCTGAGCTCAGCACTGAGCCATCAGACACAATTGCTCACACATCTCCCTACTCCTCTGGCCTGGATGTCTTCAACTTCAAACTACTCCATGACTCCAGCCTCTGGCATCTCCCTCAGCGTCTCAGGGATTCTGTGTCTCTCCACAACTCTAGGAGATCCTGGAACCCTCTCACACATGGCAGGGTAAACATGGCAGCACTCTTTCTCTGTGTGTTCCATGTATGCAGGTTGTGCCATTATTCCCATCCCCAGAATCAGAGCATACAGATTTTGCCTGGGTGGTGGGGGTGCAGGAAGCAGGCTTTAAAACTGAAAGCCCCTAATTTCTTCTCCAAAGAACTAATTACATTACAACAGAATGGAGAAATTCAAATATAAGGGTGCTTTCAAAAGCAGTGGATATCATCGAGGGGTTGAGATTTAATTCACCTCAATCCTTCAGGAAGAAGTGAAATACAGACATTTACAGACGAGTAAAATCTAATAAAGTCATGACTTCTGTGAAGATTGCAGACTTAGTAAGACACAGAAATCTCTTCTCCAGAAAAATAGCTAGAGTAAAGTGTGACGCCACACCAAAATAGATACCCTAAGGTTTACGAGAGCAGGGGCAGTCTGCAAACCAACAGAGGAGAGTGGGACAAAACAGGAAAATCACAACAGAACCAGAACCATGAGTTGGAACCTGCAGCAGCTGCTGTTGTCGGCACCCTCCCACACACTCTTTAGAATTCTCGGGCCTCTGGGCCTGTGACTACAGACAAAGGGGCTCCAGGCATCTACCACTCCCGGATTGGGGAGAGAGAGGGACACAGCCTTAGGCTGATTCAGGTTCTCACCCGCAAATTTGGGCTGTGGAGCCCCATGGATGCTTCCACATTGCAGTTTACCCTGGGAGCCTAGGAAGGACTGGAGAAATCTGACCTCGCAACCTCCCTCTCTTCCAGCCTGGACTAATTGTTGAGGACTCCAAGCGAGAGAGGAGAGAGATCCTGGGGATGACCCTGCTTTTGACACACAGGTTTGGTCTGACCTGTCCTGAGATCACTTCCAGGCCAGTTGGGGCTGTGCCATTGTTTGCCTTGGAGACTGCAGGAAGATAAAGATATACAAACTTCCCAATCTCCTCTGCTACTAACAGGGACTGATTGTTAAGGATTCAGAGAGGAGAGTAAATATTTCCCAGCTTTGAAAAGGGAGGGGGATACCAGGGAAGACTGGAGAACTGTCTCATAAAGTTTGAATTACAATGCTCTTAGCCACCACACATGAAGCTCTACCACATTGATCTGGTATGTGTCACAACAAATACACTCTGACCAGGCATTGAATTGTAGGCAGCCAAAGAGCGCCATCTCCTGGCACACCAAGGAAGTGCACATAAGAAAATTAATAAGTAGGAGATGATTTTCCTCCCCTCTATAGACCCCCTGCCTAAAGCCCAAGGAAACAAACCTACAACCAATTACTGGGTCCAGTGCCCAGTTTTGAGCAATCAGCAGGATAATCCTAACAATCAAGGTTGAGCAAAAAATCAAAGAGCTGTGGTAACTCACAGCCTCCTGCCAATAAAACCCTATAAAAGAGAAAGAGAGAGCATCTAAGTAAAATACAACCTAACAAGATGCCTAAACAACAGCAAAAAATTATGAGCCATACTAAAAAAATAGAAGACATGGTTCAAGAAAGGAACACATCAAAGTCCCAGAAAAGCTGCAGAATTGAGAGAACAAATCAGTGAGATGAGCACAAATTTGCAAAATCAAATTAATGAGATGGGAGACAATATAAAGAGATAAATGACTTCAAAAAGACATTGAGTGAATGCAAAGAAAAATTTGAAATCCTGAACAGAAAAGTAACACAGATCATGGGAATGAAAGACACAATAGGTGAAGTAAAAAACACTTGAGGCATACAACAGCAGACTCGAATTGACAGAAGAATGAATAAGTGATACCAAAGATGGAGCAGCTAAAATTGAAGAGAGAAAAGAATGGAAAAAATTGAGCAGGGGCTCAGAGAGTTGAATGACAAAACAAAACACAGCAACATACGTGTCATGGGAGTTCCAGAACAGGAAGAGAAAGGAAAAGTGGCAGAAAGAGTATTTGAGGAACTAATAGCTGAAAATTTCCCAACTCTCACAAAAGAAATGAACTTACATGTCCAAGAAGCACACTACCCCAATGAGAATAAATCCAAATAGAACTATGCCAAGACACATACTTTCCAGAATGTCAAATGTAAAAGATATAGAGAAAATTCTCAGAGCAGCAAGAGGGAAGCAAGCGATCATGTACAAAGGATGTCTAGTAAAACCTAGTGCAGATTTCTCTTCAGAAACCATGGAGGCAAGAAGACAGTGATATGATATAATAAGGAAACTGAAAGAGAAAAACTGCCATCCGAGAATTCTTTATCCAGCAAAACTGTCCTTCAAATATGAAGGTGAGTATAAAATATTCACAACAAACAGAAACTATGAAAGTTTGCAAAAAAGAATACACCTTTGCAGGAAATATTAAAGGAAGCCTTAGAACCTGAAAGAAAAAGAAAGGAGAAAGGCTTGGAGGAGAGTATAGAATAAAGAAAAGCAGAAAAGAGAATTAAAAGAGGAAATAGTGAGACAAAAACAAGATGGCATATGAAAACCAATGCATACAATGGAGGAAATTAATAGTGCATATTCAGAAATATCATTGAATGTGAATGGATTAAATTCCCCAATCAAGAGATACAGGCTGACAGAATGTATAAAAAAACATGAGCCATCCATATGCTGCTTACAAGAAACTCACCTCAGAACCAGGGATAAAAACCGGCTGAAAGTACAAGGTTGGAAAAAGGAACTCCATGTGAATGGGAAACAGAAAAGAGCAGGGGTAGCTAGACTAATATCAGACAAAACAGACTTTAAATGCAAAAAAGTGATAAGAGATACAGAAGGCGAGTATATATTAATAAAAGGGATGATCTTCCAGGAAAATATAACAGTCATAAATATCTACATACCTAACCAGGGTGCCCCAAAATATATGAGTCAAACTCTGGCAAAACTGAAGGGAGAAATAGACATTTCTACCATAATCATTGTAGTCATCAACACCCCTCTCACATCATTAGATAGAACAATGAGACAGTAGGTCAACAAGGAAACAGAGAACTTGAACAATATGATTAACAAATTACACCTAACAGATATATACAGAATACTGCATCCAAACTCAAAGGGTTATACATTCTTCTCAAGTGCCCATGGATCTTCCTCCAGGATAGACAACATGTTAGGTCACAATTCAGCTCTCAATAAATATAAAAAGATTGAAATTATACAAAGCACCTTCTCAGATCATAATGGAATGAAACCAGATATCAATAACAGACAGGAAAAAAGTAACTTTGCAAATGTGTGGAGATGGAACCACACACTCTTAAATATTCGGTGGGTCAAACAAGAAATTGCAAGTGAAATCAATAAATATATTGAGACAAATCAAAATTAGAATAAAACGTAACAAAACTTATGGGATACAGCTAAGACAGTCTTGAGAGGGAAATTTATAGTCCTAAATGCCTGTATTAAAAAACAAGAAAGAGCTAAACTAAAAGGTTTAATTAAAAAACTAGAGAAACTAGAAAGAGAACAGCAAACCAATCCCAAAGCAAACAGAAGGAAAGAAATAATAAAGATTAGAGCAGAAATAAATGAATTTGAGAACAGAAAAACAATAGAAAAAATCAACAAAACCAAAAACTGGTTCTTTGAGGAGATCAATAAAATTGACGAACCCCTCGCTAGACTAACAAAGAAAAAAAGATAGAAGATGAAATTAAACACAATCAGAAATGAAAGGGGGAAAATTACAAACGTCCTCACAGAAACAAAAAGAATTATAAGAAGATGTTATAAGAAAGTATATGCCAACAAACAAGACAACCTGGATGAAATGGACAAATTTCTAGAAACACATAACCAACCTACACTGACGCTACAAGAAATACAAGAACTTAAGAAACCAATCACAATTAAGGAGATTGAATCCGTCATAAAAAATCTCCCAGCAAAGAAAAGTCCAGGACCAGATGGCTTCACAGGTGGATTCTTCCAAGCATTTCAAAAGAATTAACACCAATCCTGTTTAACCAATTCCAAAAAATTGAAGAGGAGGGAAAATTACCAAACACATTTTATGAAGCCAACATCACCCTAATACCAAAGCCAGATAAAGATTCCACAAGAAAAGAAAATTACAGACCAATCTCTCTAATGAACATAGATGCAAAAATTCTCAACAAAATACCTGCAAATCGAGTTCAATAGCATATCAAAAGACTTATACATCTCACCCAAGTGGGATATATTCCTGGTATGCAAGGCTGGTTCAACATAAGAAAATCAATCAATGTAGTACACCACATTAACAAATTGAAGGGAAAAAAGACCATGATCATCTCAATAGATGCAGAAAAGTCATGCGACAAAATCCAACATTGTTTTTGGATAAAAAATACTTCAAAAGATAGGAATAAAAGAAAATTCCTCAGTAAGGTAAAAGGCATATATGAAAAATCCACAGCCAACATCATACTCAATTGGGAAAGATTGAAAGTTTTCCCTCTAAGATCGGGAACAAGACAAGGATGCCCGCTGTCACCATTGTTAGTCAACATTGTAATACAAGTTCTAGCTAGGGCAATTAGACAAGACAAAAAAAAATTAAAGGCATCTAAATAGGAAAAGAGGGATTAAAACTCTCACTGTGTGCAGAACACATGATCCTGTATTTAGAAAATCCTGAAGTATTCACGACAAAGCTACTTGAACTAATAAATGAGTTCAGTAAAGTGGCAGGACACAAGATCCACACGCAAAAATAGGTAATGTTTTTCTACACTAGTACTGAAGAGCCCGAGGAGGAAATCAGGAGGAAAATTCCATTTTCAATAGCAGCAAAAAGATGCAAACACCTAGGTGTTAATTTAACCAAAGATGTACAGGACCTATATGCAGAAAACTACAAAACAATGCTGAAAGAAATGAAAAAAAGACCTAAACAAATGGAAAGACATTCCGTGTTCATGGATTGGAAGAATAAATATTGTGAAGATGTCAAATCTTGCCCATACTGATTTACAGATTCCATGCAATACCAATCAAAATCCCAACAGCTTACTTTAGAGAATTAGAGAAGGCAATTACCAAATTCGTCTGGAAGGGGAAATGCACACGAATTGCCAAAAGCATTCTAAAAAGAAGAGCAATGTGGGAGGAATTTCACTGCCTGAACTTGAAACATATTACAAAGCTACAGTGGTCAAAACAGCATGGTACTGGCATAAAGATAGACACTTCAATCAGAAGAATAGAATTGAGAACCCAGAAATATACCCTCACCTATACGGTCAACTGGTTTTTGACAAAACTACCAAGCCCACGCTAATGGGAAAAAACTGTCCCTTCAACAAATGGTGTTGGGAGAACTGGATATCGATAACCAAAGAATGAAAGAGGACCCCTATCTCACCCCCTATACAAGAATCAATCTCAAAATGGATCAAAGATCTAAATATAAAAGTCAGGACCATAAAACTATTAGAAGAAAATGTAGGGAAACATCTTCAAGACCTTGTAGTAGGTGGTGGTTTCTTGGACTTTACACCTAAAGCACCTGCAACAAAAGAAAAAAAATAGATAAATGGGACCTCCTCAAAATTAAACACTTTTGCACCTCACAGGACTTTGTCAGAAAGGTGAAAATGCAGCCAACTCAATAGGAAAAAATATTTGGAAATCACATATCTGATAAGGGTTTAATATCCAGGATATATGAAGAGATGTTACATCTCAACAATAATAAGACAAATGACCCAATTAAAAAATGGGCAAAAGACTTGAATAGACATTTCTCCAAAGAAGAAATACAAATGGCAAAAAAACAAACAAACACATGAAGAAATGCTCAACATCACTCATGGTTAGGGAAATGCAAATCAAAACTACAATGAGATATCAGTTTACACCTATCAGAATGGCCACTATTAAAAAGAGAGAGATCTACAAGTGTTGGAGAGGATGTGGAGAGATAGGAACACTTCTTCACTGTTGCTGGGAATGCAGAATGATACACCCACTATGCAGGACTGTTTGGCAGTTCCCAAAGAAGTTGGATATAGACTTGCCACATGACCCTGCAATACCACTACTGGGTATATATGCAGAAGAACTGAGAGCAGTGACATGAACAGATATCTGCACACCGATGTTCATAGCATCATTATTCACGATTGCCAAAAGTTGGAAACAACCAAGGTGTCCATCAACAGATGAATGGATAAACAAACTGTGGTCTATTCAAATGATGGAATATTATGCAACTGTAAGAAGAAATGAAGTCGTAAAGCATATGGCAACCTGGATGAACCTGGAGGACATTATGTTGGGTGAAGGAAGCCAGACTCAAAAGGAAAAATACTGTATGAATATATTGCTCTGAACCAAATATATTGTGTAACATCTACTGTGATCCGAAAAAAAATTTATATGTATCCATTACATTTAATTAAGAAATGTATATATTTATTCATCTGTGTTTACATTTTAGTTAATTGTTTATATATTCTATTGTTAAATGTACAAATAAAGTTTCAAAAAACAGATCAACAACAACAAAAACTAATAACTGCTACCAGCAACTCACTTTAAAATAAATGTAAAAGAATATTCTTCAGGCAGAAAGAAAATAATCTCAGAAGGTTCAATGTTCAGAATGGATGGAGAACAATATTTGTTAATGAAATTCCTATATTGAAATGACTATTGAATGGATAAAGTAATAATGATATCTGTGGCCTAGGACATCAATAAAGTGCTAAACTACACCATAAAATAATATGTAGCACAAGATGGGTAAATGGATATGTAGCAGTTTGATATCGTTATGAATTCCAAAAATAGATATTGCATTATGCATGTAAACTTGTCTGTTAATCTGGTCATGATTAAGTTATGATAAGGGCATTGACTGGGAAACAGTCTGTAGGGTGTTGAGCCCCGCCCCTTGGTGGGTGGGGTCTCAAACATAATAAGACATGGCAAAGGACAGAACTGGAGTAGTTTTGATGTTGATGTTCTGATGAGCAAGGACAGAAGACCCTGGGGAAAAGAAACAAGCCATTCACCTGACAGTTCACAGATCGACTTGTGGTGAGAGGCAAAGCTTAGAGAGCCTCATAATCTATAGATGATCTTGTGTAGGAAACAGAGGAGCTGAGCCCAGAGGGAAATGCAGTCCTGGGAAGAGAGGAACCCAAGAGCCTGAACCCTGGCAAGTGTAGGCAGCTGTCTTGGTCCAAGATGGGGCAACAGACTTTGGTGAAGGAAGAAAATTATGCTTTATGTCCTGGTAACTGTAAGCTTCCTACCCCAAATAAATACCTTTTATAAAGACCCAGAGATTTCTGGTATTTTGCATTAGCACACCTTTGGCTGACTAATACAGGATATAAAATATTTTGAAATAGGTTATTTGGCCATTCAATAATAAATAGTAATTGCAGATTTGGAAAGGCAAGCAAAAGTGATATAATTTTCCTGGTAAACTTTAAAGAATATTAAATAGTGCATCTCATCCAAATAAATAGAAGAAAAAATCTTGAACAAAAATAGTCTGTCCAAAACAAAATATTCAGGATTTCCTGGGTTGGTTGTCATGTTGGCCTTTTTTCTGGGGCCACCATACTCATGCATCTTTGGAAGCTGCACCTTTCTTCTCCTTCAGAAGCCTGAAGGTTCCATGGTTGATTTATGTTCTGTTATTCTGTCCCCATGATAAATCAAGTGCTGTATCACTTCCCCATTTCCTAGTTATGTAGTCACCAAACTGGATGTGATGCTCATTTGAAGCAAGAAGAACCATGAATGATAGAAGAAATAAAAAGGAGATATTGTGGCAATTCCCAAATTGGACGCTTAGATACTTGATATTTGATCTTTCCTTTTTTCTATTGAACAAATTCAATGCTATAAATTTCCCTCGAAGCACTGCTTTTGCTTCACCCCACAAACTATGAAGAAGCACAGGACATTAAGAAGCATAAAGAACCTCATAGCAAAAGGCTTGTGATTGAAGCTATATCCACTTCCACAACAGTACAGACTTAAAATGAAGGCAGAGAATGTAAGAAAGTTGGGAAAATATTTTCTCTGACTGCATTCACTGTTTCCTCAAGATATCACTCCTATGAATGTAACTTCACTTTCAGGGAATGTTGTAATTCAACATGGAGGTAGATGGTGCCCAGAATGATCCAAAGAATGTTTGGGACCAGCGGACCTCACTCCATGTGTAATGTAGGCAAATTTATTTAGGCTGAAGCTGCTTTTTATACTAGAAATCTGATCACAAAGTTAGGGCATCCTTCACTAATTTCTCAGTTTGGTACGTGAGAGTGCTGCCTGTTTCTGTGTTCCCAGAAAATCGTTCGTGGGAATTCAGACCATAACATCTTAATGTTTTGTTCATTCTGTTCTGCCTCCTTCCACTGATGTTTGCAGTAAGGAGTGTCCTTGGAGACATTTACTAATGTTTCTTTGCCAGCAAGCATGCTTTTTAAATGCTTAACCCTTTATGCACTGGCTCTCAGCATCTTTTCCATTAATTCCCTCTTTTTTTGTTTTTTTTGTCCAGGGTGACTGTGCCTGTCATATGTTGCCCTCCTCTGAAGGTGTTACACATCACTGGCCACCAGCCAAGCTCCATGGACAGGGGTTTGAGAGTCAAGGGTTTTAAGCAGAATCAAGTTATTAGCATGGCTGGTTTTTTCAGCCCTATTAATGTGGGGCAGCAGGGCTTTGTGAATGCCTCGTAATAGAGTTAAGTGTAGCAGAGCACCAATGATCACCACACCGAAGTTAGCATGTACAGAGTTTGATTTCCACCAATGTTAGTGGTTTATTTTATTTAATTGATCTGTCACTGATTGCCAAAATTCACTACCTGGACGCATAGTAAGTTGATTCTGAGACATGCTCAATATCCTTTTTTGCAAATCTGCAATTTCTATAGATAAATTTGTGTGATGACCCATTAAACGATGTTTAATTTTTTTCCATTCATAATGGGAATCATTGTATGAGAGAGGAGTGATACAAAAAGCAATTTCATTCCAATCACACTTCAAACCTTGTTTTAAACTTAGATTATATACCTGATCTCCAGTTTGTGTAACAGCCATCTCTAAGTTATTAAGACTATTATTAATTTGCTCATCTATATATGCCTAACTATGCCATAGCTCACTAGCATTATGATGCCAATTTTTAACATATTGTTGTGTTTGGACATTCTCATGTAGGGCAGTTCCTGCCACAGCAGAGGCTGTAATAGTACTTGTAAGCCCTAATACAGTAGCTATAGTTAATCCAATTAAATGTTTGGTTCTTTTCAAATAATGATTTAGAAAGTGCCAAAGGTTTTGGCTCTCAGGGGAACACTGCCAGCAGCGATTCATGAGAACCAGAAGCCATATTCCATGATTCCATCATCCTATTTGAACCACTGTAGAACTCTCCTGTAAAACAGATTCTGATACTAAAGTGTAAAGGGTGCAATTGCTTCAGAAAAACCATTTTTGAATAATGCTCCCTGTTTGTACTATAAAAACAATGGGATCCCGTACACATACTTTAAGAAATTAAGTGGATTTTCTTTTTAAACTGGTAATATTAGTTTTACTGTCTTGCCATTTAAAAATTGGGTAGTTCCCAGAAATAACTTCCAGAAATAATTTTTAGTTTTGTTAAGCTTAGTGTCCCATAGTTGTGGGATAAATCTTCCCTGATGAGTCTAATTTAGTGACATATTTATACTTATGGCATCACCAAAATTCTAAAAATAATGAAAGCTTTCATTAGTTGATTTTGTTGAATTATTAATTTTTCAACTTATGGTTGTGTTTACTTTAGGTTTTGGTTTCCCTGTAAGGGCCCAATACTTTACAATTCTATAGGATTTATTAAAGAACACAAGCTCAGATGAAACCTGGCATGTATGCCATTTTTCACTTTGTACTATGATTTGGGGGCTGCATACATGGATCGATGGATCCTATACAGTTAGGTCATTTAAGAAATGCAAGGCTAAATTTTCAATAAATTTCCCTTCCTCCTCAGGTTTTAGAGGAAGGGAGGATCAACAGGCCCAGGTAAATGAAAAGACTGATTAATATAAACAGGGTAGGATTTGTCCCCCCAAGTCAACAATTCTAAAAGAGATGAATTAGTAATATAAGCCAAATATGTATAATTATGTGAAAGTGTACTACTTAATGCTGTGGTTGTCAAGGTAATCATAGCAAGGAATAACTGTGTTAGAGTGACATTCTGCCTTTCAGAAGTTACCATCTTTTCTGCTTTCTGTGTCAGCTTCTTTAGCTTGTTTAAATCTAGGTTTCAGTCATCTGGACAGGACCCAAAGCTGATCTCCTTTATCTGTAATGATAAGAACAAACCTTGACCCTGTATCCTAACTTAACTTCTGCCTTATCCCATTGATTATTATTTTTATGCTTTCAGTAAACTAGTTGTTCAATATTTTTTTCTGCATTATTGCCTGATTTTTGCAAGAAATGCTCTGCTGATGATGTATAGGATTCTGACCTTTGGCTTAAAAAATTTATTGTAAATAATGCTCGATATAATTGCACTGGCACCTCACCATTTCCCCCTTTTTTGTTTTTGTAGCATTTATAAAGGTTTAACTGTTAATTTTTTATGATAATTGTACATACATTCACAGGCTTAATAAATTAGGGGATACACTGTTATATTTGGCTTATTTTTGGCTAGAGTCCTGTATAGATAAAAGATAAATGTTAATATATATTTAGTTTAATAAGCTTATATTGACAATTAAGGTGAGAAACAAATAACATAACTAATTAAACAAATAACATAACTAATTAAAAGATTAAGTCAATATTGAGCAAAGTTACAGAATGACACATAAATAGATCAGTCTTATATATACTTACCAAAATTTATCTTTTAGCTGGGAAGTGTTGAATTGTTGAAGTAGCAACTGATACTACAGTTTTGGTTGACTGTGTTTAGAATTAATGAATTTGGTACTATAGATATCAACTTGTGAGTATTTTGCTAATTCCCGAGGAAGGGGCCAGCCTTCACAGGAAGGAACACAACACTGTCTGGGCAGTGCATTTTAAGGTTTATGCATCAATCCCTGCGAGAGTGGCCAGCTTCCCCAGGGAGGAATACAACAGCGTTGAAAAGCACTTTATTTTTTTTTAATTTGTTACAAAACATCTTTGATATGCTTACTATTTTAATTTCCAATATTTTTCCTGAAATGTGAAAAGTGTTAACTAGTAAGGCATTGGTTTGTTGATTAACAAAGTTTTCTGTATGATGTTTTGACTTTCAGGCTTGAACAATACTTGCCAGACTGGTTTTTTAATACATTTAGTTTCAGGACTGTTGAAACTCAAAACAGGAGATTTACATATATATATTTATTAAAACACATTTATGTGTAATATACAAGTTATTAAATTACTTAAGTATGCAATTTGTTGTATTAAAATTTTGATTAGAATTTAAGTATACTATACATTATTCATAATTATAGTAAATTATTGAATAACAGACATTCAATGCATAAACTTTTATTTCTTAAGCACTTAAGATCCTTAATAGCATAATTAGAATGACCTCAATTTTTTATATTGTATCATTTGAGGCATAGGTAAAAACAAATTAGTATTTCCTATTTGAGCTGTGGGGTAATACATTAACTTGTAATTTTAATACTTGCATTGGATTTGTTGTTAACATTATAATTATAAATGGGACCATTGCTCACAGTGTTGAATATAAACTTGATTTATTGTTGGCTATTTTACAGGAAGGGGAATGTAGGCGGGCTTGACTTGTTTAAGAAAGTATTAAAGAAAGCTTTAGCAAGTTTTAAAACAAAGTGATAGTGACATAACTGGATATTAATTTTTTGCAACAAACTAGCAATATTTGGGGCCACTGCATGCTGCAGGGGTGTTATTTTATTTTATTCTATTTTACTGTTATGCACTACCCCGGCAGCCTTTAATGACTGCTTTCTTTTTGTAGTTATAACTTAAAATTATTATTAATAGCATTATATTTTTATTTAATATTATATGGAAACATTTTTAAATTTTCAGGAATTTTATACACTTTTAAAGTATTCATATGAAGTTTTTATTCATATAACTTTAATTGTTATAAAATTAGTAAATTTCTTTTAATTATACAACAGTTTTAAATACTTCATTCAACTTATATCACATGAACTTTACTTTTGTAGCATTTTACCTTTATTTAGGCAAAAGACCAACTTATATGTGAGTTTGAAATAAAAGCTATCTTTCAGGATTTGACTTTGAGAAAGTGGGTTCGAACATTGTGTTCTTTTTAAAAGTGATAAGACCTGTTTCTCTATGGAAACAGTATGGTTAATGTACAAGTAGCTATTTTGATAGGATTAGGGTTAGGGTTAGGGTTAGGTTAGTGTTAGAAGTTAAGGTTAATTAATGTTAGGGTCCGGGTTAGGTTCATTAGTGTTATAGTAAGGGTTAGTGAGAGAGTTTGGGTTAGGTTTAGGGTTAGGTTTATGTTAGGGTTATGGTTAGGCTTAGTTAGGGTTAGGGTTATGTTAGGGTTAGGGATAGGCTTAGAGTTAGGTTTAGGTTTAAGTTTGTGTTAGGTTTAGTGTTGTATTAGGCTTAGGGTTAGGGTTAGGGAGTAATAAACTTAGTTTCAGCTGAGGAATTTTTGACAGGTGTACTGATTTGATAACTGCCTTAATTTCTGTTACAGGCTGGAGTGTATTGCTCTATTGGTGACTGGGTAGATTTGAGCTCTGCTGAGAAATGTGTTCATTTTGTTTTTCTGACATTCTTGAGCAAGGTCTGCTTGGAAGTTTCCTTACTTATTAATGAGACTACAATTTCTATGATATTTAGAATGGCAGTCCTTCTCCCAGTTAGGATTAAAGTTTGGGTTTGTCTTAGGGTTAGGGTTAGGTTTCAGGTTTGAATTTGGTTTAAGTTTAGGGTTATGGTCATGGTTAGTGTTAGATTAGGGTTAGGGTTAGTGTTATTGTTAGGGTTAGGGAGTAATAAGCTTAGTTTCAGCTGAAGAGGGATCAACAGCTTTACTGCTTATGGTAACTGCTTTAAGTTCTGTTACAGACTTGAGTGAACTGCTCTTTTACTGACTGGGTAGATTTGAGCAAGGCTGGGAAATGTGTTCATAATTTTGTCTGAGGGCCTTGAGCAAGGCCTGCTTGGAAGTTTCCCTACTTATCAATGAGACTACCATATTTATGATATTGGAATGGCATTCCTTCAACCAGTTTGACTCTTTTGGCATATTGGTCACACAAAACTTGGTATTGATTTATTACTGCTGCTAAATTGAACTCTTACACTAGTTTTGGCTTGGCAATCTTTTTTCATATGATCTGGTTTCTCACATTTAAAGCAATTTAAATTATTAGCAACAGGACTTCATCCCTTTAGAGCAACTACAGGAAGGTTCATGTTTTAGGTATTAGGCCCAATGTTTTGGCATGTTTTTACATAATCCTGTAAAGTAATTCCATTTGCATTTATCTGACATAAAGCCTTTTTTAACTCACTGTTAGCATTATTAAAATCCAACATTAGAATAAGCATTTCTTTAAGATCAGATTGAGTTAGTATTTTGTGGACTACATCTACCAGCCTTGCTACAAATTCCGCATAGTGTTCAGCATTTACTTGCACAATTTTTGAAAATGAATGTGAAGCCTGTCCAGGGGTGGAGATTCATTGCCAGGCATCTAAGCAGCATATTCACACTTGAAAATGGCAATATAATCATATTGAGTTTGGCGAGGAATTTCAGCCCATTGACCTGCTCCTAAAATTTGTTCAGCAGTAATAGGTACTAGTGGATTTTGCTGTTGATTTCACTGTGCTACAATATTAGCTTCATCAGCCCACCAAGTTTTAAATTGTAAACTCTGCTGAATTAAGAACAGCTTGAGTTAACAAATCTCAATCCCAGGGTATTGACCTGTTTGATTGTGCCATTTCTTGCACCAATTCTGAGTATAAGGAGAATCTACATCATATTGATTGCATACTTTTAAAAATTTTTTGATTGATTTAAAAGAAATAGGAGCATGCCCATATTGTACACCCCATTGGTTATTGTTAGCATCTACTGGAATTTGAGTTACTGTTACTGGAAAAGTTAGAAAATATTGTGCAGCCTCTGGATTTCCTTCTCTAGTTCACTGTGCTATACTTTTCATAATTGAAGAGTATGGTGCTGGCACAGAAACAGAAATATTTGGAGGGTCATCAAATGTTGTAAGGAATGGATTAGTAGATACCTTAGGAGGCACAGACACTGTTTTAAAAGACAATAAATAATCTTTTGGAGTGGATGGCTTAACAAGCACTGGAAAAGTTCCATAACCTCACTTTTTCTTTTTTTCCTTTTTATTAGACATGTGTTTATCTGTTTTTGCCTGCTCATTAATTTTTTTCTGATATATTTTCATTAAAATCATCATTAGCTTGTTCTGCTACAGTGTTAGCAATAGCAGTATCTATTTTAATATCTTCATTTTCATCTGACTTTAATGGTTCAAGAGCAACAGAAATAAGACTATACAAAGACCATACATAACATTGTTTCTGTACAAGAGAAAATAGTTTTAGTAACTCTAAGGTCATCACAGATACCACTGTATTCTTTAACTGAGTCGACTGATTACACATTACACTGATGATCAAGATTATTTGATGCACCAACAGAATGCAAGGACCATCCTACCCAGCAGTCCATGTTTCCATGGCACTTATCCAGAGAAAAGACTAGTCATGCCCCACGTTGGGTGCCATCTGTTGTAATTCAGCATGGAGGTAGACGGTGATTGGAATGAGCCAAAAAAGTTTGGGACCAAGGAACCACAATCCATGTGGAATGCAGGCAAGTTTATTTGGCAGAGGCTGCTCTTTATACTGCAAAGCTGATAACAAAATTAGGGCATCATTCACTACTTTCTCAGCTTGGTACTTGAGAGCACTGCCAGTTTTTCTGTTCCCAGACAATCTTTCTTGGGAATTCAGACCATAACATCTTAATGGTGTGTTCATTCTCCTCTGCCTCCTCCTACTGATGTCTGCAGTATGCAGTATTCTTGGAGACATTTACCAGTTTTCTCTGCCAGCAAGCATGCTTTTTAAATGCTTAACACTTTATGCTCTGGCTCTCAGCATCTTTTCCAATAAGGGAATTTGCATCATGTTACCTAAGCATGAGGGAATCTATGTAACGAAAAAAGAATGAGGACAATGAGTTATACCAGTTTGCCCTACATGGTAGTCTTCCCTTTTACGTGTAATGAGTGTGAAGTTTTCTTGGAAATTCAACCTCATAAGAAACCTGAGAATTAATCCTTCAGAGAAACCATTTGGGATTTTAGGAATTTGGAAATGCTAGAGTCACATAAAAGATACACAAATGAGTAAAACTCTGTATGAAATGAATATTGGAGATTCTTCAGCCAGGCATTAAATCTCATTGAGCATGAAATAATCATACATTAAATATTATTGTAATGAACATGGGAATGCTTCCATCTGAAATAAAAGCTCATGGAATATGAGAAAATTCAAACAGAGAGAAACCATGTGAGTGTCCTGAATGTAGTCTGCTCTTTACAGTCATTTTTTACACTTCATTTTAAAAGCCATACTGGGGAACAAGCATTGCATTGTAATACATGTGGGAAAATTTACAAACTGACAGAAAACTTCTTTATTCATCAGAAAATTCTTACTGAAGAGAAATCATATATATATGTGGGAAAGCTTTAATTCAAATGTCAAATCTCAGATACAAGAGATTTCTACTGCAAAGTAACCCTACACATGTAATGCATGTGAAAAAGCCTTTAGTAGAAATCATATCTCAGAAAACATGAAAACACTCATAGTGGACATGAAACAAATGAATATAAAGAATGCAAAAAAGCCTTCAGCCAAAAGCAATAGTGTATTAAACATCAAAGCATTAATTCTGAAAAAAAAAACACTATACATGCAATGACTGTGGAAAAGCCTTCAACCAGAAAGAACACCCCATTAACCATCTGATAATACATACTGGAGAGAAACCCTATGAATGTGACGGATGTGGAAAGCTTTTATTCAGAAATCAAGCCTCATTACACACCAGAGAAGACAAACTGGATAGAAACCCTATATCTGTAAGGAATATAGGAAAGCCTTCAGTAGCAAATCAAATATCACTGACCATGAGAAAACTCATAGTGGAGGGAAACCCTATATATGTAAGGAATGTGGAATAGCCTTCAGCCAGAGGCAGTATCTCATTAAACATTACAACATTCATATTGGAGAGAAACCCCATGAATGTAATGAATGTGAATCTCCAAAGAATCTCCACCTCCAGTCTGTGCAACTTGTTGCCAATCTTTGAAGGAAGTGGCTGTGACTGTGCAATTCATGATATCTTTCTCCTCTAGGAAAAGTGCACTTGCAGTTTGTTCTGAGATCGGCTACTTGCACATCTTCTTCCACACTCATCTGTGTTCAATTGGTTACCACTAATTTTTCATCATAACTCGAGATTTCTCTTAGTTTATGTAAAGATGGGCTTTCAAAGTAATTTCAAATTATCCTGGTTATTTTCACTGGTTCTTCAATCCCTTACATTCTGGGTAATCCTTTAAAAAATTACCATTTCAAAAATAGTGCTGCCTTTTATTGTAACATTTTCTTATAAGGCACCCCAACAATTGATATTTTTTCAGTTTCTTCACCTGATTCTGATGTGGATTCCTATTTAACAGCCAACTAACTGCAGTGGCCTGCTTACTACTTAACTCCAATTTTCCTTATTATTCTTAAATCAGAAATGATCCTTTCATAATTAGATGATATACTTCTAATATCAAGCATTTTAAGAAGTTACAAAATTTATTCATATTCTTAAGTTGTACTCCAATATTTTTCTCATATGTGATAGGGTGTGCGATGGATGAACCTAGAGAATGCATATATTTACAAACAGAAATGTGTAACGAAAGGAATCTGCCAATGCAGATAATACTGAGGAAGGAGGGATGGGGGTTGTGGCTAGAGGAGGAATTTTGCTGTTTGCCATGACATAAATTATTTTTATTCTCTTTGCACAGATAATTTGGTTATAATTTAAAAGAAATTATGAAAATAGTACACAAAGAAATCATACATAGTGGTTGATTTGAAGATATTGATTTGTATCTGCAACATTACTGGGGGGAACTTCCCCTCACCCTTTGCAAATACAGTTTCCCATAAAGGCCAAGTGCTCACTCCCCTTGGCACCCTCACCAGCTGCCTGGACAGGTGGAGGCCTCGCTCAGCAAAAGTGAGCACAGGGCATGAGGAGCATGGACGTGACTATGTGAAGGCAACACTGCTCTCTACACGTGTCCAGTTAGAGGGCTGTTAGCACCACAGTAGAAGATGAGCTTCCTGCAGCTTATTCCACAGTGAAGACCCCCTAGAGGGACTCACATCACTAATGAGGCTGTGAGTGCTGAGCAGGGCTTTCTCCCTTTCCTCCTTTGAGGATCAAGAACCTATGATGATGGCTTCCATGTGGATATGATAGTTTGGTTTCCAAACAGGACATTTCCTCTCTTGCTTGGGGGAACTGCAGTGAACATGTGTTACATACCAGCTTCTTCAGTTGTTCATCAGCTCTTCTCATTCAACCCCTCCACTCTCTTCTGGGATTGAAGAGGTTTGTATCATTTTCAACTCTGTTAAAAATGTGTTGAAAATTTAATATTTAATTAGTCTGAGAACTATCTGGCATCTGTACCCTCTGAGGTTTCCTGAAAATATTGCACAACCTCACAACCACACTTCTATACTTGTCAGCCCTAGATCCCAGGACTTTCTGGGATTCCCATACTGTTTATTAGGGTCACTGGCCTAATGTTGCTCATTCTGGTGATATTATTGCTGTAGCCAATGCTGTAATGTGAATTTTGACATTTCCTTCCTGACACCAACAGGATTCATCTTGGCATTGCTCTTCCTTTAGCTGCCCCAAGATTAGAGAAGATGAATATAGAACTGGGAGCAGGAAAACTGAGTCTGTGCCTGAGACCCAGGAGGCATACAGTAAAAGCAGCCACCTCAGAGTGTCAATGCTGGAGGCCAAGGGAAGGAGGGAATGGCAAAAGGAGAAGGAACAGAAAGTCTCCTCTCTGTGCCCTTACTCCTCTGCTGTAAAAGACCACAGGTCCCATGCTTTTATCTGCCCCTGCCCACCTGGCCAATTCCTGCCTGAGGCAGGTACATCATACTTGGGCATCAGTGACTTTAGACTAGTCCCCAAACCATATGACTCCCCTGCATGACTCCTGTCTTAAAGGCCTTGATGGCCAAGAGCACTTCCCCCTCCATCTTACCAATACTCATTCCCACCTAGGCTGGAGGCACCCGCAGTTTACAGGTGAATTCACTGGGCAGCAGCATTGCTCTGCCATTTAGGAACAGGGAAGCTCTCCAAAGCTGTGTCCCTAGCTGTTTCAGTTTACCAAGTGCTGCCAATGCAAAATACCAGAAATTGGTTGGCTTTTGTTGGAATTTATTAAGGTTAAAGCTTACAGTTCTGAGGTGGTGAAAATGTCCAAATCAAGGCATCATCAAAAATGCTGTCTTAACAAGGGTCAGCTGCTGCTGGACTCCTGGCAAGGCAAAATTTTGGGTCTGCATGTCTCTCTCTGCCTTCTTCTCCAAACTTATTTTCTCCCAGAAATCAGCCGTGGGCCATCAAAAACAATTGCTCACACCTCTCCCTTCTCCTCTGGCCTGGACGTCTTCAGCTTCAAGCTGTGCCATGAGTCCAGCCTCTGGCCTCTCTGTCATGCTCTCAGGGTTAATATGTCTCTCTACAGCTGTAGGAGATCCTGTATCCCTCTCCCACATGTCAGGGGAACATGGTGGCACTTTTTCTCTGTGTGTTCCATGTATTTAAGTCTTCAGCACAATGATTGGTATTCTTCCAGGTGCCTGAAATCTACCCAGAGACCCTTAACTAAATTAAAGCATTCTATCACAAAATGACCTAATTGAAAGGTCCCTTTTCTGAATCTAAACAAAATGTCCTATATACAAAAGGCTTACACATTCAGCAATGGGTTAGTAAGAACATACATTTCTAGCATCCACACAAGACTCAAACAAGGGCATTGTATTTTTCTTTAATTTTATATGGAAACATTATTAAATTCTCAGGAATTTTATACACTTTTAAAGTATTTATATGAACTTTTTATTCATATAACTTAAATTGTTAAAAAATTAGAATATTTCATTTAATTATACAACAGTTTTAAATACTCCATTCAACTTATATCACATGAACTTAACTATTTTTAGCATTTTCCTTTATTTAGGTAAAAGACCAATTTATATGTGAGTTTGAAATAAAAGCTGTCTTTCAGGATTTTACTTTGAGAAAGTAGGTTTGAACATTGTGTTCTTTTTAAAATGATAAGACCTGTTTCTCTATGGAAACAATAAGGTTAAAGTACAAGATGCTATTTTGATTGGGTTTGGGATAGGGTTAGGTTTAGGGTTAGGGTTAGGTTAGTTAGGGTTAGTGTTAGGGTTATTGTTAGTGTTACATTAGTTTTAGTTAACGTTAGTGTAAAGGTTAGGGTTAGGGTTAGTTAGGGTTATGGTAAGGGTTATAGTTAGGTTTTGGGTTAGGGTTAGGGTAAGGGTTAGAGTTAGGATTAGGGTTAGGGAGTAATAACCTTAGTTTCAGCTGAGGAAAGATCAAGAGCTGTACTGCTTTGGTAACTGCTTTAAGTTCTGTTACAGGCTGGAATGAACTGCTTTCTTGCTGACTGGGTATATTTGAGCAAGGCTGGGAAATGTGTTTATATTTTTTGTCTGAGGGCCTTAAGCATGGACCACTTGGAAGTTTCACCACTTATTAATGAGACTACCATTTTTATGATATTTAGAATGGCATTCCTTGACCCTGTGTAACCTATTTGGCATTTTGGACACTCACGAGTTGGTATTGTTTTATTTTTGCTGCTAAAGTGAACTCTTACACTAGTTTTGGCTTGGCATATTTTTTCATTTGTCCTGGTTTCTCACATTTAAAGCAATTTAAATTATTATCAATAGGGCTATGTCCCTTTAGAGCAGCTGCAGGAAGGTTCATGATATAGGTATTAGGCCCAATGTTTTGGCATGTTTTTATATAATCCTGTAAATACTTCCATTTGCCTTTATTGGACATAAAGCCTTTTTACACTCACTGTTAGCATTATAAAAGCCAACATTAGAATAAGCATTTCTTTAAGAACACATTGAGTTAATGTCTTGTTGACTACATTCACCAGTGTTGCAAGAAATTCAGCATAGGGTTCAGTATTTTCTTGCACAATTTTTCAAATGAATAGACAGCCTGGCATCTAGGCAGCACAATCGCACTTGTAAAATGACAATATTATCATATTGAGCTGGGTGAGGAATTTCAACCTATTGTCCTGCTCCTAATATTTGTTCAGCAGCAATAGGCACTCGTGGATTTTGCTGTTGATATCGTGGTGCTGCAATATTAGCTTCATCAGCCCACCAAGTTTTAAGTTTTTAAAATTCTGCTGAATTAAGAACAGCTTGAGCTAACAAATCTGAATCCCAGGGTGTTAATCTGTTTGCTTGTGCCATTTCTTGCACCAATTCTGAGTATAAGGAGTACCTACACCATATTGAGTGCATGCTTGTTATAATTTTTTGATAGCTTTTAAAGGAATAGGAGCATGCTCATATTGTACACCCCTTGGGGTTTGTTAGCATCTACTGGAATTTTAGTTACTGTTACTGGAAAAGTAAAAAAAAAATGCATAGACTCTGTATTTCCTTCTCTACTTCCCTGTGCTATACTTTTCATAATTGAAGAGGATGGTGCTGGCACAAAAACAAACTTTTGGAGGGTCATCAAATGTTGTAAAGAATGGACAACATTCTTTAACTTAGGAGGCACAGATGCTGGTTTAAAAGACAACAAAACATCTTTTGGAGCGGACGGCTTAACAACCACTGGAAAAGTTCCATAACCTCCATTTTTCTTTTTTTTTTTTTCTTTTTATTAGACACGAGTTTATCTGTTTTTGCCTGTTCATTAATTTTTTCTGATATATTTTCATTAAAATCATCATTAGCTTGTTCTGCTACAGTGTTATCAGTAGCAGTATCCATTTTAATATCTTCATTTTCATTTGACTGTAATGGTTCAAGAGCAATAGAAATAAAACTCTACAAAGACCATACATAACAATGTTTCTGTACAAGGGAAAAGAGTTCTGGTAACCCTAGGGTCATCACAGATATCCCTGTATTATTTAAAAGGGTCTTCAAAACTTAGGAATATTCCTCTAACCTAGTCGACTGATTACCCATTACCCTGATGATCAATATTATTTGACTCACCAACAGAATGCAAGGACCGTCCGACCCAGCAGTCTTATTTCCAAGACATTTATCCAGAGAAAAGACTAGTCATGCCCCATATTGGGTGCCATCGGTTGTAATTCAATGTGGAGTTAGGGGTGCTTGGAATGATCCAAAGAAAGTTTTGGACCAAGGGACCTCACTCCATGTGGAATGCAGGCAACTTTATTTAGGCTGAGGCTGTTTTTATACTGCAAAGATGATAACAAAAGTAGGGCATCATTCACTAGTTTCTCAGCTTGGTACTTGAGGGTGCTGCCTGTATCTGTGTTCCCAGACAATCTTTCTTGGGAATTCAGACAACATCTTAGGGGTGTGTTCATTCCGCTCTGCTTCCTCCCACTGATGTCTGCAGTACACAGTGTCCTTGGAGACAGTTACTAATGTTTCTCTGCCAACAAGCATGCTTTTTAAATGCTTAACCCTTTATGCTCTGGTCTCAGCATCCTTTCCAACAAGGGAATTTCCATCATTCTTACCTAAGCATGAGGGTATCTATGTAAGTAAAAAGAATGAGGACAATGAGTTTTGCCCATTTGCACTACATGGTAGTCCTCACCTTTAGGTGTAATGAGTGTGAAGTTTTCTTGGAAATTCAACCTCATGAGATACCTGAGAATTAATCCTTCAGAGAAACCATTTGGGATTTCATGAATTTGGGAATGCTAGAGTCACATCAAAGAAATATGCAGTAGTAAAACCCTTTGTATGTAAGTAATATTGGAAATCCTTCAGCCAGGAATTAAATCTCATTGAACATGAAATATTCATACATTAGTTAGTATTTTAATGAACATGGGAATGCTTCCATCTGAAACAAAACCTCATGGAATGTGAGAAAATTCAAACTAAAGAGGAACCATGTGTCCTGAATGTCGTCTGCAATTTACAGTCATTTTTCACTCCTCATTTTGAAGGCCATACAGGGGAACAAGCATAGAAATATAATATAAGTGGGAAGTTTTCAACCTAACAGAACACCTCTTTATTCATCAGAAAATTCTTAAAGAGGATAAATCATATATATGTGGGAAAACTTTAATTCAAATGTCAAATCTCAGATACAAGAGATTTTCTACTGCAAAGAGCCCTATGCATGTAAGGCATGTGAAGAAGGTTTAGGTACAAATCCTATCTCACAGAGCATGAAAAAACTCATAGTAAACAGAAAAAAATGAATGTAAAGAATGCAGTAAAGCCTTCAGCCAAAAGCAATAGTTCATTAGACATCAGAGCATTCATTCTGGAGAAAAACCCTATATATGCAATGAATGTGGAAACGCCTTGAACCAGAAGGAAAATTTCATTAACCTTCTGAGAATACATACTGGAGAGTAACCCAATGAATGTGATGGTCATGGGAAAGCTTTCATTCAGAAATAAGCCTCATTACACACCAGAGAAAACAAACTGGATAGAAACCCTATATATGTAAGGAATGTACGAAAGCCTTCATTAGCAAATCAAATCTCACAGACCATGGGAAAAGTCATAGTGGAGGGAAACCTTATATATGTAAGGAATATGAATAGCTTTCAGCCAGAGGCAGTATCTCATTAAACATGACAACATTCATACTGGAGAGAAAACCTGTGAATGTAATGAATGTGAATCTACAAAGAATCTCCACTTCCAGTCTGTGCAAATTGTTGCCAAACTTATAAGGAAGTGGCAGTGACTGTGCAATTCAGGTTGTCTTTCTCCTCTTCGAAAAGTGCACTTGCAGTTTGTTCTGAGATCTGCTCCTCCCACATCTTCTTCCACACTCATCTGTGTTCAATTTGTTACTAATAATTTATGCATTAGATTCTGAGATTTCTCTTCATTTATGTAAAGATGGGCTTTCCACTTTTTTCAAATTATTCTGGTTGTTTTCACTTGTTCTTCAATCCATCACATTCTGGGTAAGAATTTTAAAAATTACCATTTAAAAAATAATGCTATCCATTATTGTAGCATTTTTTTATAACGCACCCCAACAATTTATATTTCTTCAGTTACTTCACGTGATTCTGATGTGGATTCAAGTTTTACAGCCACTGAACTACAGTGGCCTGCTTTCTACTTAACTCGAGTTTTCCTTATTATTTTAAATCAACAATGATCCTTTTATAATTAGATGATATACTTCTAATCTCAAGTATTTTATGAAGTTAGAAAATTTATTTATATTCTTAAGGTGTCCTCCAATATCTTTCTCATATCTGACAGGGTGTGGGATGGATGAAACAAGGGAATGCATGTATTTAAAAACAGAATGTGTACCCAAAAGAGTCTGCCAATGCAGATAATTCTGAGGAAGGAGGAAAGTGGTTTGAAGCTAAGGATGGAAATTGGCTGTTTGCCATAACAGACAAATTATTTTTATACTCTTTGCATGGATAATTTGGTTATAATTTAAAAGAAATTATGAAAATAGGACACAATGAAATCATACAAATTGGTTGAATTGAAAATATTGATTTGTATCTGCAACTTTACTGGGGAGGGCACTTCCCCTCACCCTTTGCAAATACAGTCGCCCATAAAAGAAAAGTGGTCACTCCCTAAGCCCCCACTCCAGTTGTCTGGATGGGTGGAGGCCTCCCTCATCAAGAGTGAGCAGAGAGTATGACCAGCATGGACACAAATGTGTGACGGGCACCCTACTCTCTACACATCTCCAGTTAGAGGGCTGTTAGAACCACAGGAGATGGACTTCCTGCTGACTACTCCCCAGTGAAGCCAGGCTAGAATGACTCACGTCACTTAGTGAGGCTGTGAGTGCTGAGCAGGCCTTTCTCCCTGTCCTTTGTGGATCCATAACCTATGATGATGGTTTTCATTGGGGCTCTCAGGGTTTGGTTCCCAAACTGGACATTCCTTCTCTGGCTTGGGGGGACTGCAGTGAACACGTGTTACATTCCAGCTTCAGGTTTTCATCAGCTTCTTCCCATCAAACCCCTCGTTCTCTTCTGGGAATCAAGGGGTCTGCATAATTTTCAACACTGTTAAAAATGTGTTGAAAATTTAATATTTAATTAGTCTGAGAACTATCTGGCACCTGCACCCTCTGAGGTTTTCTGCAAACATCACACTATCTCACAACCTCACTTCTATTCTTGTCATCCCTAGGTCCCAGGAATTTCTGGGATTCCCATACTATTCATTAGTGTCACTGACCTAATGTTGCTCATTCTGGTGATGTTTTTGTTGTAGCCAATGCTGTAATGTAAATTTTGATATTTCCTTCCTCACAGCAACAGGTTTCATCTTGGCATTGCTCTTTATTTAGCTGCCCTAAGATTGGAGAAGAGGAATGCAGAACTGGGAGCAGGAGACCTGAACTTGTGTCTGAGACCCAGGAGGGGTACAGTAAGAGCAGCCTCTTCAAAGGGTCAATGCAGGAGGCCAAGGGAAGGAGGGAAGGGAAAAGGAGCAGGAGCAGGAAGTCTCCTCTCTGTGCCCTGACTCCCCTGCTGCCCCAGACCCCAGGTCCCATACTCTTATCTGCCCCTGCCCACGTTGAGAACCTCTGCCTGAGGCAGGTACATCATATTGGGGCATCTGTGACTTTAGACTAGTCCCCAAACCATGTGACTCCCTTGCCTGACTCCCTGTCTTGCAGGCCTTGCTGGCCAAGAGCACTTCCCCCTCCATCTTACCAGTACTCATTCCCACCTAGTCTGGAGACACCCACAGTTAACAGGTGAATTCTCTGGGAAGCAGCATCACACTGCCATTTGGGAACAGGTGAGCTCTCCAAACCTGTGTCCCTAGCTGTTTCAGTTTACCAAGCACTGCCAATGCAAAATACCAGAAGTTGTTTGGCTTGTGTTAGAATTTATTAGGTTAAAGCTTGTAGTTCTGAGGTGTTGAAAATGTCCAAATCAAGGCATCATCAAAAATGTTGTCTTAATAAGGGTCAGATGCTCCTGCACTCCTGCCAAGGCAAAAAGTTGGGACTGCCTTTCTCTCTCTACATTCTCCTCCAAACTCACTTTCTCACAGAGCTCAGCAGTGGGCCATCAGACACAATTGATCACACCTCTCCCTTCTCCTCTGGCCTGGCTGTCTTCAGATTCAAGCTACTCCATGACTCCAGCCATTGGCCTCCCCCTCAGCCTCTCAGGTTTTCTGTGTCTCCCCACAGCTGTAGGAGATCCTGGAGCCCTCTCCCACATGGCAGGGTAAATATGGCAGCACTCTTTCTCTCTGTGTTCCAAGTGTGTAGGACTTCAGCATATTGATTGGGGTCCACCCTGGTGCCTGAAATCTAATCAGAAGCCCTTAACTAAACTAAAGCAATCTAACAAAAAGTGACCTAATCAAAAGTTCCCTTATCTGAATCTGACCAAAGGGTCCTACATACAAAAGGCTTACACACACAGCAATGGTTTACTAAGAACCTAATTTTCTGGGGTCCAGCAAGACTCAAACAAGGGCATTTACCCAGGGCACAGGGATGAGGAGGGCTCTCCTAAGTCTGGGAGAAATGGCAACTCATGAAGCATTGGTGTACTTTGTGTGTGTCCATCATTGAGCAAAAGGGTTGTTGACCACCATTGCACTGGTCCCTAGAAAGGCCCCAAGAAGAACTCAATATACTGTGCCTTCTCCACCAAATCTTAGCTCCAAAATCAGTTGTGTAACTCAGAAAGGTGTGCCATTATTCCTAACCCTAGAGCCTGAGCGCACAGATTTTCCCTGGGTGTGGGTGGGGCAGGAAGCAGGGTGTAAAACTGAAAGCCCCTAATTTCTTCTCCAAAGAACGGATTACATTGACAGCAGAATGGAGAAATTCAACCCTAAGTGTTCTCTCAAAAGCATTGGAAATCATAGAGGGCCTGAGATTTAATTTATCTCAATCCTTCAGGAAGAAGTGAAATAAATATACAGATGAGTAAAAACTAATAAAGTTTGCTAACAGCAACTCACTTTAAAAGAAATGCAAAAGAATATTCTTCAGGCAGAAGAAAATAATCTCAGTGGGTTCAAGATTCAGAATGGATGGAAGAAAAATATCTGTTAATTAAATTCATATATCTAAATTACTATTGAATAGATGAAGTAATAATGATATCCATGGCCTAGGACATCAGTGAAGTGCTAAAATACACCATAAAATATTATATAGCATAAGATGGGTAAATGGATATGTAGCAGTTGGATATCGTTTTGAATTAAAAAAATAGATGAGGGATTATGCTTGTAAACTGGCCTGTTAATCTGGGCATGGTTAAATTATGATAAGGGCATTGACTGGGCCACAGTCGGGGTCTCAAACATAAAAAGACATGGCAAAGGACAGAGTTGGAGTAGTTTTTGATGTTGGAGATCTGATAAGCAAGGACAGAAGGTCCCAGGGAAAAGAGACAAGCCATTCACCTGACTGTTCACAGCTGTATTTGTGGAGAGAGGCAAAGATTAGAGAGCCACATAGTCTACAGTGGAAACAGAGGAGCTGAGCCCAGAGAGAAAGGCATCCCTGGGAAGAGAGGAATCCAAGAAGCCTGAACTCTGGCAAATGTCAGCAGCTGTCTTGCTCCAAGATGGGGTAAAAGACTTTGGTGAAGGAAGAAACTTATGTTTTATGGCCTGGTAACTGTAAGTTTCTACCCCAAATAAATACCTTTTATAAAGAACAACATATTTCTGGTATTTTGCATCAGCACCCCTTTGGCTGACTAATACAGGATATAAAATGTTTTAAAATACTCTATTTGACAAGTCAATAGCAAATACTAAGTTCAGATTTGGAAACGAAGGCAAAAGTGTTATAATTTCCCTGGTAAACTTTAAAGAATATTAAATAGTACATCTCATCCAAATAAATGGAAGACAAAAAAATTGAACAAAAATAGTCTAAAACAAAATATTCAGGATTTCCTGGATTGCCATTTTGACCTTTGTCCTGGGGCCACCTTACTCATGCATCTTTGGAAGCTGCACCTTTCTTATCCTTCAGAAGCCTGAAGTTTCCACGGTTGATTTATGTGGTGTTGTCTCATCCCCATCATAAATCAAGTGCTGTATCACTTCCCCATTTCATAGTTATGAAGTCACTAGACTGGATGTGATGCTCATTTGAAGGAAGAGGAGCCATGAATGATAGAACAAACAAAAAGGAGAGATTGTTGCACTTCCCAAATTGGACACTTAGATGATTGATATTGGATCTTTCCTCTTTTCTAATGAATGCATTCAGTGCTATTAATTTCCCTCTAAGCACTGCTTTTGCTGCACCCTACAAAATATGAAGAAGCAAAGGATATTATGAAGCAGAAAGAACCACATAACAAAAAGCTTTTCCGTGAAGCTATATCCACTTCCACAACAGTACAGACTTAAGATGAAGAAAGAGAATGTAAGAAAGTTGTTAAAATATTTTCTCTAACTGTAAGCATTGTTTCCTCAAAATGAAACTTCTTTGAATGTAACTTCACTTTGAAGGAATTTGCATCATTCTTACCTAAGCATGAGGGAATCTAGGTAAGGAAAAAAGAATGAAGATAAAGAATTTTGCCAATTTGCCCAACATGGTAGTCCTCCCCTTTAAGTGTAATGAGTGTGAAGTTTTTTGGAAATTCAACTTCATGAGACACCTGAGAATAAATCCTTCAGAGAAACCATAGGGGATTTCATGAATATGGGAAAGATAGAGTCACATCAAAGAAACATGCAGCAGTAAAACCCTGTGTATATAAGGAATATTGGAAATCCTTCAGCCAGGCATTAAATCTCATTGATCATGAAATATTCATACATTAGTTAATACTGTAATGAACATGGGAATGTTTCCATCTGAAACAAAACCTCATGGAATATGAGAAAATTCAAACTAGAGAGAAATGATATGAGTTTCCTGAATGTAGTCTACACTTTACAGTCATTTTTTTACTCCTCATTTTAAAAGCCATACAGGGGAACAAACATAGAAATGATTTACATGTGGGAAAGTTTTCAACCTGACAGGAAACCTCCTTATTCATCAGAAAATTCTTACTGAAGAGGAATCATATATATGTGGGAAAGCTTTAATTCAAATGTCATATCTCAGATACAAGATATTTCCAACTGCAAAGAAACCCTAGGCATGTAAGGCATGTGAAAAAGCTTGGGATACAAATTATATCTCAATGAACATGAAAAAACTCATAGTGGACAGATTCAAAATGAATGTAAAGAATGCAGAAAAACCTTCAGCCAAAAGCAATAGTTGATTAAACATCAGAGCTTTCATTTTGGAGAAAAACCCTCTATATGCAATGAATGTGGAAAAGCCTTCAAGCAGAAGGAAAACCCCGTTAATCATCTGAGAATACATATTGGAGAAAAACCCTATGAATGCGATGTATATAGGGAATCTTCCATTCAGAAATCAAGCCTCATTACACACAAGAGAAGACAAAATGGAGAGAAACCCTATATATGAAAGAAATGCAGGAAGCCTTCAGCCAGAGGCACTATCTCATTAAACATTACAACTTTCATACTGGAGAGAAACCCTGTGAATGTAATGAATGTGAATCTCCAAAGAATCTCCACCTCCTGTCTGTGCAACTTGATGCCAATCTTTTAAGGTGTGGCTGTGACTCTACAATTCAGGATGTCTTTCTCCTCTAGGAAAAGTGCACTTGCAGTTCTGAGATCTGCTACTACCAGACCTTATTCCACACTGATGTGTGTTCAATTTATTACCACTAATTCATGCATCAGAACTCGAGATTTCTCTTAGTTTATGTAAAAATGGGCTTTCCAATTATTTAAATTATCCTGGTTGTTTTCACTGGTTCTTCAATCCATTACATTCTGGGTAAGCATTTTAAAAATTATCATTTTAAAAATAATGGGGCCCATTATTGTAGCATTTTCTTTCTTTCTTTCCTTTTTTTTTATTGTGGGTAAAAATCAAAAATTTCACAATACATACTAATATTTGTAAAATTATATATAAATATATATGCATATAAGTGCATTAGCTTACATAAAGTTTATTTCTTTACATATATATATATTTTAAAAGGTGCTTAGATTACCTAAATATTTACACAGAAATTACAGGTATTCCCATGTTCCCCACCTCCCACACCTCCCACAACATCCCACACAAACATCCTTTATCAGTGTGGCACATCACCCACAATGGATATACACATCCTGGGGCCTTGTCATCAAGCATAGACCACAGTTCACATCGTAGACCACACTCTATCCCACACAGTTCTGCATGGTATATACCAATGTAAATTGGCCTACCTCCATCACCACAATGCCACTCAGTACAATGCCCAAGTCCCAAAAATCCCACTGTATTTCAATGGCCCTTCCCTTCCCTGCCCCCCAAAGTGTCCAATGACCACCGGCTCCACCTCACTGTTATAATTTCTTCCATTGCTTAAATCACAATATGTCTACAACAGAATACCGTTAAGTCCACTCTAGTTCATAGCTATTCCCCCAATCCTGAGGGGAATGGGTTGGTGATGTCCACTTCACCTCCAAGTGAGAGAGGGCTTATATCACATTGATACAGTGGTTGGGACTATCTTGCCTGCAACTGCAGGCACTCCATTCACTGGGATGGCTGTTGCCCATCGCTGTTTCCTCACCATGTGACTTTGATGAGTCCATTGAGCTGTAGGGTAGGAGTTGCAGCTCCACTGAGATTCCAGGCACAGCTGGCACATAGGTAGGCCAGGGGCTCCAGTCTCTGGAAGTAAACCTAAAAACTCCAGCATCACATATAGGTTTGAATAGAAGGGACTGATGGGCCATGTACAGGGAGGACTTATTTGAGTACAACTCTGTCACTCTGAGGTGCACAGATTCCAAAGTAGAGCCCAATAATAAGGCATCAATCTCTGAGGCTATCCCCACTTATGTACGACCTGGGTGTCTTCAGAGCCCTCAGGAGACCCTCTGTGTGGGGTGATGTCCACTTTGGTGTTCTATGAGATCCTACTGAGTTGTGGATAAGCATTACCTCTGGGATGACCTCCCGACTCTATTTGAAGTCTCTTAGACACATGAAATCATTTCTCTTTACATTTTCCCCCTTTATTCAAGGACTTTTTCCAATCATGTTGCCAGATGGCACTTGGTACTAATCCCTCATTGCCAGGGAGGTTCATCCCTGGAGTCATGTCCAACGTTAGGGGGAAGGTAATGCATTCATATCCTGAGTTTGGCTTAGAGAGGCCACATTTGAGCAACAAGGAGGGTCTCAGGTGGCAAACCTTAGGCACCCTATGACAGTAGGCTAAGTTTCAATTACAAGAGCAAAGACCCCTAAGGCTAGTCATAAATAACAAGAACCCATCAGTAGGCCATCCTCTTTTGCCAGACACTGCTCCTGAACTCAGGGGACTGTTGCTGCTACCTTGGAGAATGTGGCAGAGCTCTCCATGCTGGGAATTCAGATTCCCTCATTTATTGAGTGATTGTCTACCCACAGTGACCATGCCCCATCCTTTGATCATTTGAACAATTTCATGTATCTTTCGTGTATATTCAAATGAACTTACTCCAATGAATCTCCCATCCCAGACACTGCCCACCAATGATCCTCTGCAGCCCCCATTGTAACACTTCTGTGATCTAAAACTTCCTTGAACATAAAGCCCATATAATAACCAAATACAATTAATAGGATAAAGAAATAATAATGATTAGCTTAAATGCAAGGGATAAATACAACGAAACTCAGAAGAAAAAAATGAAACTGAAAATAAAATATAATTAGCAGATTGGGACATTCAAAAAATGGAAAAAAATTCCTTTTTAAAAAAATTATTCTTTTTTTCCATTTATCACCGTATTATCAGATGTCTAGTGTACCATGACACCTTCACCCTCCCATTATCCAGTGTTTCCCAAATTTTCTTTTAATTTTCAAAGAAGTTTTAGGTCACAGCAAAGTCACACACAGAATACTAGAGACTCCCACATACCCAACCTCCCTCCCCCTTCCCCACCCAATATTAAAATCTTTTTAAAAAATGGATGTTAGCATTGTTATGATTGTTATACAGATAGTAAAATATGGCAACTAAACATTGTCAATGGTTTACAGTTATAGTTTACAATTTAGATGCTATCATTTAATAATTTTTAATGATATTTACCATGTCCTTTGTCCATTAGTGTAAGGTAATGAAAATCCTTTCCCATGACCAATACATACCCCATTTGATTTTAACTGTTCCTTCCTCCCCATCCCCCTGGGGAATATGACACTTCCCTGTCTTCACTCATGGAATGACAAGATTAACAGTTATATGCCCTGGGTATTCCAACCTGCCCTTCCTAATATAACCACCTATCAACCCTGTGCCACAAAATCCACTAATATCACTACCCATATGTCCTATCCTTCAATGTGCAACTATACTCTATCACTTTACCATAGATTATGTCCATATGGGTGATGGCTCACTGCCAACCCTTCTCTTTCTCTCCCTTGTTAACCCATCTTTCAGACAATGGTTCTCAGAGACTGTTCACTTTACTCAATTCACATCAGTGAGGTCATATACTGTTCATCCTTCAATGCCTGGCTTGCTTCACTGAACATAAGGTCTTCAAGATTCATCCACGTTATTCCGTGTGTGAGCACTTTATTTTTCTTACAGCTGAGTAATATTCCATTGTGTATATGTAGCATGTTTGCTTATCCATTCATCTGTTGATGGGGACTGGGACTGATTCCAACTTTTGGGAATGGTGAACAATACTGCTATGAACATTGGTGTGCATATATCTGTTTGTGTCTTTGCTTTCAAGTCTTCTGGGTATTTACCCAGCAGTGGAATTGTTGGATTAAACGGAAGATCTATGGTTAGTTTTCTGAGGAACTGCCAAACTGTCCTACACAGTGGCTGGACCATTCCACTATCCCACCAGCAGTGGATGAGGGTTCTTATTCCTCTACATCCTCTCCAACACTTAGAGTCTGCTGTTTTTTTAATAGCTGCCATTCTGATTGGTGTAAGATGGTATCTCATTGTAGTTTTGATTTGCATTTCCCTGATAGCAAGTGATGTCGATCATTTTTTCATGTGATTTTTAGTCCTTGTTATTTCTTCCTTGGATAAGTGTCTTTTCAGGTCACTTGCCCATTTTTTAAATGCATTGTTTGTCTTTTTATTTTCAAGGTGTAGGATTTCTTTATATATGCAGGATATTAGGCTCTTATCAGATATATGGTTGCAAATATATTCTCCCATTGGGTAGGCTGCCTTTTTATTTTCTTAATAACGTCCTTTGAGGTGCAGAAGTTTTTAATTTTGAAGAGATCCCATTTACTTATTTTTTCTCTTGCTGCTTGTGCTTTGGCTGTGAAGTTCATGAAACCATTTCCTATTACAAGGTCCTGTAGATGCTTCCCTACATTATCTTCCAAGGTCTTGATGGTTTTGGCTCTTATATTTAGATCTTTGATCCATTTAAGTTGATTTTTGTATATACTGTGAGATGGTATTTTTCTCTCATTCTTTTGGATATGGATATCCAGTTCTCCAAGCACCACTTGTTAAAGAGACCATTCTCTACAAACTGTGGGCTTGGTAATCTTGTCAAATATCAGATGAGTGTATATGTGAGGAGCTATATTAGAACTCTCAATTCGATTCCTTTGGTCAGTAGGTCTATCCTTGTGCCAATACCATGCAGTTTTGACCACTGTAGCTTTGTAGTATGTTTTAAAGTCCAGTAATGTGATACCTCCAACTTCATTTTTCTTTTTCAATATGTCTTTGGCAATTCTGGGCCTCTTACCATTCCAAATATATTTTGTGGTTAGTTTTTCCAGTTACTTAAAAATATAGTGTTGATTTTTATTGGGATTGCATTAAATCTGTTGAGTAGTTTCGGTAGATAGACATCTTGATGATGTTTATTCTTCCTATCCATGAACAGGGAATATTTTTCCCTATATGTAAGGCTTCTTTGATTTCCTTTAACAGTGTTGTGTAGTTTTCTGTATATAAGTCCTTCACATCTTTACTTAAATTTATTCCTAGGTATTTGATTCTTTTAGTTAGTATTGTAAATGACATTTTTTTCTTGATTTCCTCCTCCAATTGCTTGTTATTGTTATTGCTCCAATTTCTTCAGAAATGCTACTGAATTTTGAGCATTGATCTTATAGCCTACAGCATTACTGAACTCCTTTATAAGGTCCAGAATCTTTGTTGTAGAATTCTCTGGGCTTTCTATGTATGGCATCATGTCGTCTAAAAAGAATAAAACTTTTACTTCTTCTTTTCCAATCTTGATGCCTTTTATATACTTTTCTTGACTCAGTGCTCAAGGAAGTACTTCTAAGACAATGTTAAATAAGAGTGGTGATAGTGGGCGTCCTTGTCTTGTTCAATCCATGTATTTTCAATCAGAAATGTGTACGCAATAGAATCTGCCAAAGCAGATAATTCTGAGTAATGAGGAATGGTCATTGAGGCTAGAGAAGGAATTTGGCTTTTTTCCCTAACAGATATAAAATATTTTTATACTGTTTGCACAGATAATTTGGTTATAACTTAAAAGAAATTATGAAAATAGTACACAATGATATCATACATAGTGGTTCATTTGAAAATATTGATTTGTATCTGCAACATTACTGGGGGGCAGTTCCCCTCACCCTTTGAAAATACAGTCACCCATAAAGGAAAAGTGCTCACTCCTCTATGCCCCCTCCCCAGCTGCCTAGATGGGGGAGGCCTCCCTCAGCAAGACGTAGTACTCAGCACGAGGAGCATGGAGGCAACCGTGTGATGGCCACACTGCTCTCAACATGTGTCCTGTTAAAGGGCTGTTAGCACCACAGGAAGAGATAGATTTCCTTCTGCTTATTCCCCATGAAGACCCACTAGAGTGACTCATATCGCTAAGTGAGGCTGTGAGAGCTGAGCAGGGCTTTCTCCCTCTCCTCCTTTGTCGATCCAGAACCTATGGTGATGGTTTTCATTGGGGTCCTGAGAGATTGGTTCCCAAACAGGACACTCCTTCTCTGGCTTGGGTAACTGCAGTGAACACGTGTTACATTCCAGCTTTGTCAGGTGTTCATCAGCTTCTTCTCATCCAACCCCTCTATTCTCTTCTGGGATTGAAGATGTCTGCATCATTTTCAACTCTGTTCAAAATGTGTTGAAAATTCAATGCTTAATTATTCTGAGAAATATCTGTCATCTGCACCCTCTGAGGTTTTCTGGAAACATTGCACTCTCTCACAACCTCAGTTCTATTCTTGTTGACACTAGGTCCCAGGACTTTCTGGGATTCCCATACTATTTATTAGGGTCACTGGCCTAATGTTGTTGATTCCGGTGATGTTTTTCTTGTATACAATGCTGTAATGTGAATTTTCATATTTCTTTCCTGAAACCAACAGGTTTCATCTTGGCATGGCACTTTCTTTGGCTCCCCAAAGATTGGAGAAGAGGAATGTAGAACTGGAAGCAGGAGACCTGAGTCTGTGCCTGAGACCAAGGATGGGTACAGTAAGAGCAGCCTCCTCAGAGGGTCAACGCTGTAGGCCAAGGGAAGGAGGGAAGAGTAAAAGGAGCAGGAGCAGGAAGTTTCCTCTCTGTGCCCTGAATCCTCTGCTGCACCAGAACCCAGGTCCCATGCTTTTATCTGCCCCAGCCCACCAAGTCAACCCCTGCCTGAAGCAGGTGCATCATACTGGGGCATCTGTGACTTTATACTAGTCCCCAAACCATGTGACTTCTCTGCCTGACCCCTTGTCTTGCAGGCCTTGATGGCCAAGAGCACTTCCACCTCCATCTTTCCAGTACTTGTTCCTGCCTAGACTGGAGATACTCACAGTTTACAGGTGAATTCACTGAGCAGCAGCATCACACTGCCATTTGGGAACAGGGCACCTCTCCAATCCTGTGTCCCCAGGTGTTTGCATTTCTGAGGTATTGCCATAGCAATATACCAAAAATAGGTTGGCTTTCATTGGAATTTATTAGGGTTAAAATTTACACTTCAGAGGCTATGAAAATGTCCAAATCAAGGCATTATCAAAAATGCTGTCTTAACATAGGTTTGCTGTTCCTGGACTCCTGCCAAGACAAAATGTTGGGCCAGCCTGTCTCTCTCTGCATGGCAATGTTTGGCAAACTCAAACAGCTGGGGACACAGGGTGGGAGAGGTGCCCTGTTCCCAAATGCTAGTATGATTCTGCTCCCCAGTGAATTCACCTGTAAACTGTGGATTTCTCGGGACTAAGCAAGAATGACTACTGGAAAGATGGAGGAGGAAGTGCTCTTGGCCAGCAAGTCCTACAAGACAGGGAGTCAGGCATTGGAGTCACATGGTTTGGGGACTAGACTAAAGTAACAGATGCCCGAGTATGATGTACCTACCTCAGTCAGAGTTTTGCCATGTGGGCAGGGGCAGGTAAAAGCACAGAACCTGTGGTCTGGTGCGGCAGAGGTGTCAGGGTACAGAGAGGAATCTTCCTGCTCCTGCTTCTTATGCACTTCCCTCATTCCCTTGCCCTCTAGCATTGACCCTGTGAGGAGGCTGCTCTTACTTTACCCCTCCTGGGTCTCAGGCACAGACTCAGGTCTCCTGCTTCCATTTGTACATTCTCCATCTCCAATCTTGGGGCAGCTAATGAAAGAGCAATACCAAGGTGAAACCTATTGCTGTCAAGAAGGAAATGTCAAAATTCACATTACAGCATTGGGTACAGCAATAATATCACCAGAATCAACAACCTTAGGCCAATGACCCTAATGAATAGCACAGGAATCCCAGAAAGTCCTGGGACCTAGAGCTGACAAGAATAGAAGTGAGTTTGTGAGATAGTACCATGTTTGCAGACAACCATCAGAGGGTGCAGATGCTTGATATTTCTCAGACTAATTAAATATAAAAATTTCAACACATTTTGAACAGTGTTGAAAAGGATGCAGAACTCTTCAATCCCAGAAGAGAACAGGGGGGATGGATGGGAAGAACTGATGAACAGCTGAAGAAGCAGGAATGTAACAAGTGTTCACTGAAGTTCCCCAACCCAGGGAAGGACAATTCTCTTTGGGAACCAAAATCTCAGAGCCCCAATGAAAACTATGTTTATAGGTTGTGGATGTGCAAATGAGTACAAGAAGAAAGCCCTGCTCAGCACTCACAGCCTCGGTTAATGATGTGAGTCACTCTAGCTGGTCTTCACTGGAGAGTAAGCAGCAGGAAGTCCATCTTCTCCTGTGGTGCTAATAGCCCTTTAACCAGATATGTGTAGAGAACAGTAGGGTCTTCACACGGTCATGTCCATTCTCCCCATGCTCACTCTTGCTGAGGGAGGCCTCCACCTCTACACGCAGCTGGAGGGGGGGCCAAAGGAAGTGCACACATTTACTTTATGAGCGACTGTATTTGCAAAGTGTGAGAAGTTGTGCCCTCCCCAGCAACGATGCAGGTACAAATCAATATCTCCAAATAAATCACTTTCTATGATTTCATTGTGTACTACTTTCATAGTTTCTTTTAAGTTATAATCAAATCATCCATGCAGAGTATAAAAATAATTCATGTCTCTTATGGCAAACAGCAAAATTACTTCTATAGACTCAACCCCCATTTCTCATTCCTCAGAATTATCTGCATTGGCAGATTCTTTGGGGTACACATTGCTGTTTGTAAATACATGCTTTCTCTAGTTTCATTCATCCCATACACTATCACATATGAGGAAAATATTGGAGTACAACTTAAGAATATAAATAAATTTTCTAATTTCTTAAAATACTGGAGATTAGAAATATATATCATCTAATTATGAAAGGATCATTTCGGATTTAAAATAATAAGGAAAATTGGAGTTAAGTAGAAAGCAGGCCACTGCAGTTCAATGACCATTAATCTTGAATCCACATTAGAAGCAGGTAAAAAACTGAAAAAATATAAATGGATGGGGTACAGTATAAGGAAATGCTATATGAAAGAGACAAGATGGCATCAGTTTAGGAGGGTAGTCACTGACTAGCTTTTTGGGGATGGCCAATTGTGGATGGGGTCCTGCCCATGGTCTGTGCTGTAGGTGCACAGAGTGAGAGGCTTGTGTCTTCTATCAATGGACAGATTGACAGTGTGGAGTGATTGGTGGAGATTTGTGATTTTTGAGCCTGCTTGTGGTGGTCAACACAGATGGCTAAGACCCACCCACAGGGAAAATGGCTCATTTGAGCTGTGTATCCTGTGCCTGTGACACCCATAACTGATGTGAGGGGGCATACTCTGAGGGAGGGAGGGCCCTGACAGAAGGTAGAGAGGGGTTTATCTTCTGTGGATTTGGCTGGCTGGATGCCCTCATAGCTTTGGGGTGCAGATAAGCCTGCTTGAAACAGTGTCAGGCTGAGGGGTGAGGTGAATCTGCTGAGGAAACCTGATTTACCCAGCAGCCTGCTGACACTGAGATCTGGTCTGAAAGGGGCAGAGTCAGCTAATTTTTTCACTCTGCACTGACAAGCATGAGAGCTTCAGCTCTCCTGAGGAGGCCAGGAAGTGGGAAGGGCTTGATTAGTTTCCATGAGCTTATTTAGGATCCCCTCGTTGTAAGGGGTGATCTAGCAGAGGACTTCTTTTGGGTCCCTTATATCGCCAAAAAAAAAAAGAAGAAGAAAAAAAATAAGACAGTCACTTTAAAAAATGAATTCCTGTTCTTAGTTTAGTTTAATACTGAAAATCTGCCACAAAACCTGCAGATAGAACCCTGAAGGGAAATTGATAAATGCAAGCAGGCTGAGAAGGATCTGCAAGGACTCTAGAAGGAACACTTCCTCCTTAGGTTTGTTTTAATGCTTGTGGGTGTGGTTGTTTGTTTTTTCTCTGTTTATTTATCTCTTGCTTTTCTTTCCTCTTTCCTCCCCCTTTCTGTTTTCCTTCATTTTTTTCTAAATTAGGTGCTGCTAGCTTACCTCTTCTTTGCTGTTCTTCTTCTTCAGTGATTTCCCATTATCTGCCTATATTGATATTGTATCCCAAGCTATCTCTTATCCTTCCTTCATATCTCTGCCTTCTGCTTTCTGTTGTGGTTCTTAGACACTACACTTTTTCATTAACTCACAACTTAAGGGTGCCAATTTCTATTCTAGCTATTTTGTTTGCTTCTTATTTTATTAATATTAGCTTTTTCTTTTTAGCCCTTTGTTTTCTCTTTCTCTCACTCCTCATAAATTGAGTCTTCTGAATCATTATATATATATTCTTCTATTTGATTTCCCAGGCCATTGTAGGTACTCCACTTTTTTTCCTGTTACTCTATGCTGCCTACACAACTTAAATATTCATTTCACTAAGTCCTATTTTGCCCTCTTCTAACTTTTATCAATATTACTATTATCTTTCTTACTTTCTCACATCTTTCTATTTCTCTGGCACTACTTTTTTACCTTCAAGGTAACATAGAAAGAAGCAAGGAAACAAAAGAAAAAGAAAAAGTGTCAAAGAGAAAACTTAATACATATACAGAACCATCAACTAAGTAAAACTCTAGAGGAGAGAGAGAAGGTATTCAACTGAATAAACCCATCAAGATAAAATGATGACTAGAGGGCAACAAAAAATTACAAACCACACTGAGAGACAGGAAGACATTGACCACTCCAATGAACAAACTAAAAACCAGGAATATATGCAGAACATTGAACAACTAATCAAAGATTCCCAAACAAATATCATGAACCAACTTAATGAAGTTAAGGAAGAGATTAAGGATATAAAGAAGACACTGGGAGAACATACTGAAGAAATTGTAAACATACACAAAAAGATAACAGATATGATGGTGGTCAATGGCACAATCCAAGAAATGAAAAGGATGCTGGACTCACATAACAGCAGATTTGAACAGCCAGAAGAAAGAATTAGTGATGTGGAAAACAATACAGGTGAAATCAAACATAGTAGAATGGATAGAGAAAAAAAAACAGAAAAAATCCAGCAGGGACTCGGGAATTTAACTGGCAACACAAAACACACAAACATATGCATTATGGGCATCACAGAAGGAGAAGAGAAGGGAAAGGGAACAGAAAGAGTGTTGAAGGAAATCATGGCGGAAAATTTCCCAACCCTATTGAGAGAGATGGATGTGCAGATCGAGGAAGCAAAGTGCTCCCCAAACAGTATAAATCCCAAGAGGCTAACTCTAAGACATATACTTGTCAAAATGTCCAATGCTCAAGGCAAAGAGAAAATACTCAAGGCAGAATGAGAAAAGGGAACCATCACATACAAGGGAAGCAAAATAAGATTAAGTGCTGATTTCTCATCTGAAACCATGGAAGAATGAAGACAGTGGTATGACATAGTCAAAGTACAAAAAGAAAGAAACTTCCAGCCACAAATTCTGTATCCGGCAAAACTGGCACTCATAAATGATGGAGAGTTCAAAATATCCACAGATCAACAGAAATTAAGAGACTATGTCAATAGGAAACTGGCACTTCAAGAAATACTAAAAAAAGTTCTACAAGTTGAAAGGAAAAATCAAGAGTTAGGAGAGTTTAAAACTAACTAAAAAGACAAAAACAGAAATAAAACAACATATGACATACATTACTCCAAAGAAAATATGGCTGAAGTAAGAAATTCGTTGTGAGTAATAACACTGAATGTTAATATTTTAACTTCACCTCTCAAGAGACACAGATTGACAGAATGGATAAAGAATATGATCCATCTATACACTGTCTACAAGAAACCCACCTTCGACACAGGGATTTGAGGAGGCTGAAAGTAAATGGCTGGAAAACAATTTTACAAGCTAACAATAGCCAAAAAAGGACAGGAGTAGCTATTCTAATATCAGACAAAATAGACTTTAAATGCAAAACTATTACAAGAGACAAATATGGACACTATATATTAGTAAATGTGGTAATCTGCCAGGAAGAAAGAACAATCATAAACATTTATGCACCTAACCGGGGTGCCTCAAAATTCATGAGGCAAACTCTGGAAAAGCTAAGTGGAGAAATAAATGCCTCTACAATTACAGCAGGGGACTTTAATACACCATTATCATCATTAGACAAAACATCTAGACAAAGAATCAAGAAAGAAACAAAGACTTTCAACAATACATTAGAGGACGTGGACTTAATAGACATATACAAAACAATACACTCAAATAGAGCAGGATTTACATTCTTCTAGAGTGCACATGGATCATACTCCACAATAGACCACATGGTAGGCCACAGAAAACCTCTCAATAAAATCAGAAAGACTGTGGTTATACAAAGTAATTTCTCCGTTTACAATGGAATGAAATTGGAAATCACTAAGGGCCAGAGAAACAGGTTAGGCACAAGGATATGGAAGTTAAGCAACACATACTTAGACAAGCAGTGGGTCAAGGAGGAAATTTCAAAACAAATCAGTAACTTCCTTGAAAGTAATGAAAATTACAACACAGCATATTAAAACCTATGGGCTGCAGCCAAAGCTGTCCTGAGACAGAAGTTCATAACCATAAATACATAAATTAAAAAAGAAGAGAGAGGTAAAATTGAAGACCTAACTGCACACTTGGAGGAATTGGAAAAACAACAACAAACTAAACCTAAAGAAAGCAGAAAGAAGGAAATAAGAAAGATTAGAGGAGAACTAAATGAAATAGAGAATAAGAAAGCACTAAAAAAAAAAAATAAACAAAACCAAAAGTTAGTTCTTCGAGAATATCAATAAAATTGACAAACCCTTAGCCAGACTACCAAAGAAAAAATGAGAACAGATGCAAATACACAAATAAGGGATGTGCAGGGGTATATCACTCCTGACCCCACAGAAATAAAGAGTATCATAAGAGGATACATTGAAAAATTATATGCCAAGAAGAATGAAAATTTAGAGGAAATTGACAAGTTTCTAGAAATGCACAAACAGCTTACATTGATGAATGAAAAATGGAAAAACTCAATAGTCCAATTACAAGTAAAGAGATAGACTCAGTCATCAAAACCTCCCAAATAAGAAGAGCCCAGGACCAGAAGGCTTCAGAGCTGAATTCTACCAAACATTCCAGAAAGAGCTAATGCCAATTCTACTTAAGCACTTCCCAAAAATAGAAGTAGAATGAATATTGCCTAACTCATTCTACGATGCCAAACTTGCCATAATACCAAAATCAATCAAAGATACCACCAGAAAGGAAAATTACAGACCAATTTCTCTAATGAACCTAGATGATAAAACCCTCAACAAAATACTTGCTAATCGCATTCAACAGGATTATACACCATGACCAAATGGGTTTCATCCAAGGTATGCAAGGATGGTTCAATATAAGAAAATCAATCAATGTAATACACCACATAAACAAACTGAAAGAAAAAAAATCACATGATCATCTCTATAGATGCACAAAAAGCATTCGACAAAATACAGCTCTCTTTCCTGATAAAAACAATGCAACAGATAGGAATAGAAGGAAATTGTCTGAATATGATAAAGTGTATATATGAAAAACCCAAAGCTATCATCATCTTCAATGGTTTATTCCTAAAAGCCTTCCCTCTGAGATCAGGAACAAGACAAAGATGACCAATATCACCACTCCTATTGAACATTATCTTAGAAGTACTTGCTCAAGCACTTAGTCAAGAAAAGGATATAAAAGGCATCCAGATTGGAAAAGAAGAAGTAAAAATATTTCATTATTTGCAGACGACATGATCCTATACATAGAAAGCAAGAAGAAAGCTACAACAAACCTTCTAGAATCTTTAAAGTAGTTCAAAAATATTGCAAGCTATAAGGTTAATGATAAAAAACCAGTAGCATTTCTGTACACCAATAATGAGCAATCGGAGGAGGAAATCAAGAAAAAAGTGCCATTTACCATAGTGACTAAAAGAACCAAATAGCTAGGAATAAATTTAACTAAAGATGTAAAGGACTTATATACAGAAAATTACACAACACTGTTAAAGGAAATCAAAGAAGAGTTAAATGGAAAAATATTCCCTGTTCTTGTATAGGAAGACTAAACATCATCAAGATGCCTATCGTATCCAAACTACACTATAGATTGAATGCAATCAACACTATATTTTTAAGGAACTGGAAAAACTAACCACAAAATATATTTGGGAAAGTAAGAAGTCCCGAATTGCCAAAGACATATTGAAAAGGAAAAATGAAGATGGAGGTATCACATTACCAGACTTTAAAACATATTACAAAGGTACAGTGATCAAAACTGCATGTTATTGGCACAAGGATAGACCTACTGACCAATGGAATCGAATTGAGAGTTCTGATATAGATTGTTGCATATACAGTCATCTAATATTTGACAAGGCCACCAAGCCCACTCAGTTGGGAGAGAATGGCCTCTTTAACAAGTGGTGCTTGGAGAACTGGATATCCATATCCAAAAGAATGAGAGAAGAATACCATCTCATACCTTGTACAAAAATCAACTCAAGATGGATCAAAGATCTAAATTTAAGCGCCAAAATCACAAAGACCTTGGAAGATAATGTAGGAAGCATCTACAGGCTTTGTGATAGGAAATTGTTTCATGAACTTCACAGTGAGAGCGCGAGTAACAAGAGAAAAAATAGAAAAATGGGATTGCCTCAAAATTAAAGACTTCTGCACCTGAAAGGACATTATTAAGAAATAAAAAGGCAGCCTACCCAATGGGAGAATATATTTGGCAACCATATATCTGGTAAGAGCCTAATATCCTGCCTTTATAAAGAACTCCTTAACCTTGAAAATAAAAAGAAACACAACCCATTTAAAAAATGATCAAGTGACCTGAAAAGACACTTCTCCAAGTATTGTAATTCATTGAGGAGGTAGACAGTGCCTGGAATGATCCAAAGAAAGTTTAGGATCAGGTGACCTCACTCCATGTGGAATGCAGGCAAGTTTCTTTTGGATGAAGCTGCTTTTTATACTACAAACCTGATAACAAAATTAGGGCATCCCTCACTAGTTCCTTAGCTTGGTACGTGAGAGCACTGCCTGTTTCTGTGTTCCCAGACAATCTTTCTTGGGAATTCAGACAGTAACATCTTAGTGGTGTCTTCCTTCCACTCATCGTCCTCCCACTGATGTCTGCAGTATGCTGTGTCCTTGGAGACATTTACTAATGTTTCTATGCCAGCAAGCATACTTTTTAAATACTTAACCCTTTATGCTCTGGCTCTCAGCATAATTTTCCACAATTCACCCTTTTATGTTTTTTGTCCAGGGTGACTGCTCCTGTCTGAGTTTTCCCTCTTCTGAAGGTCTTACCCATCGCTGGCCACCAGCCAAGCTCCATGGACAGGGGTCTTTAGAGTTAAGGGTTTTAAGCAGAATCAAGTTATTGGCATGGCTGGTCTTTTCAGCCCTATTAATGTGGGAGAGCAGGGCTTTGTGAATGCCTCCTAATACACTTAAGAGTAGCAGAGCACCAATGATCACCACACCGAAGTTAGCAAGTACAGAAGTCGATTTCCACCAATGTAAGTTGTTTATTTTATGCAATTGAACTGTCGCTGATTGCCAAAATTCACTACCTGGAGTGTAGTAAGTGGATTTGGAGACATGATCAAAATCCTTTTTTGCAAATCTGTAATTTCTATAGATAAATTTCTGATGACCTATTAAATGATGTTTAATTTTTTCCCATTCATAATGGGAATCATTGTATGAGAGAGGAGTGATACAAAAAGCACTTTTATTCAAATCACACTTCAAACCTTCTTTTAAATTTAGATTATATATTTGACCTCCCATTTGGGTAACAGCCATCTCTAAGTCATTAGGCCTATTATTAATTTGCTCATCTATATATGCTTGACAATGCCAAAGCTCACTAACATTATGAGGACAATTTTTAACATGTTGTGTTTGGACATTCTCATGTAGGGCACATCCTGCCACAGTAGCAGCTGTAATAATACATATAAGCCCTAATACAGCAGCTATAATTAATCCAATTAAATGTTTGGTTCTTTTCAAATAATGATTTAGAAAGTGCCAAACGATTTGACTCTCAGGGGAAGACTGCCAGAGGTGATTCTTGTGAACTGGAAGCTATATTACATGATGCCATCATCCTATTTGAACTGTAGTAGAACTCTCCTGTAAAACAGATTCTGATACACAAGTGTAAAGGGAGCAATTGCTACAGAAAAACCATGTTTGATCAATGCTCACTGTTCCTACTACAAAAACAATGGAATCCCTTACACATACTTTAAGAAATTAAGTGGATTTTCTTTTTAAACTGGTAATATTAGTTTTACTGTCTTGCCATTCAAAAATTGGGTGATTTCCCTAAAATAATTTCCTCAAATAATTTTTAGTTTTGTTAAGTTTAGTGTCCCATAGTTTTGGAATAAATCTTCCCTGATGAGTCCAATTTAGTGGCATATTTATACTTATGTCATCCCCAAAATTCTAAAAATAATGGTAGCTTTCATTAGTTGTTTTTGTTGATTTACTAATATTTCCACTTATGGTTGTGTTTCCATTAGGTTGCGGTATCCCCATAAGGCCTGATTCTTTACAATTCTATAGGAATTATTAAAGAGCACAACCTCAGATGAAACATAATATGTATGCCATTTATCACTTTGTACTATGATTTTGGGGCTGTATACATGGAATCATGGATCCTATGCAATTAGGTCATTCAAGAAAAGGCAAAGTTAAATTTTCAATAAGTGGCCAGCTCCCCCAGGGAGGAATACAATACCTGTTGATATGCACTTTTTAATTTGTTACAAAACATCCTTGATGTGCTTACTATTTTAGTTCCCAATATCTTTCCAAAATGTGAAAAGTGTTAACTAGCAAGGTATTGGTGTGTTGATTAGCAAAGTTTTCTGCATAATACTTTACTTTTAGGCTTGAACAATACTTACTAAAAGTTTTTTTAAAGATATGTTCAAATTTAAAACAAAAGATTTATATATATATACTTAATAAAATAACTTTATGTGTAACATACAAGCTATTAAATTATTTGTTTATGCAATGTATTGTATTAAAGTTTTGATTAGTATTTAAGTATATTATACATAATTCATAACTATAGTAGATTATACAACAACGAACATCCAAAGAATAAACTTTTATTTCTTAAGCATTTAAGATTTTTAGTAGCACGATTAGACTGACCTCAATTTTTTTTAAACTTGTATATTTTGAGGCATAGGTAAAACAAATTAGTATTTCCTGTTTGGGCTGAGGGTAATACATCAACTTGTAATTTTAACACTTGCATTGGTTTTGTTGTTAACATTATAATTAGAATTGGGATTGTTGCTTACAGTGTTGAATATAAACTTGATTTATTGTTGCCTATTTTACATAAAGGGGAATGTGGGCTGGTTTGACTTGTTTAAGAATATATTAAAGAAAGCTTTAGCAAGTTTTAAAACAAAGTGATAGGGACATAACTGGATATTAATTTTTTGCAACAAACTAGCACTATTTGGGAACACTGTATGCTGCAGTGATGTTAGTTTATTTTACTGTTATACACTACCCTGGCAGCCTTTAATGGCTGCTTTCTTCTTGTAGTTGTAATTAAAAATTATGATTAATAACATTATACTTTATTTACTGTTATATTGAAACATTATTATATTTTCAGGAATTTTGTACACTTTTAAAGTATTCATATGAAGTTTTTATTCATAAATTTTAATTGCTATAAAATTAGAAAATTTCTTTTAATTATATAAGTTTTAAATACTTCATTCAACTGATATCACATGAACTTAACTATTTTTAGTATTTAATTAGTTTTTAGATAAAAGACCAAGTTATTTGTGACAGTTTGAAATAAAAACTATCAGGATTTGACTTTGAGAAAGCAGGTTCAAGCACTGTGTTCTTTTTAAAAGTGGTAAGACCTATTTCTTCATGGAAATGGTAAGGTTAAAGTACAAGAAACTGTTTTGAGAAAACAGACTTTCTTTATTGCATACTGATTATTGAGGAGAAAACTTTGTAAACTTATACTAAAACAGACTACTGACTTGAGAAACTTTGAGAAAGAATAAAACTTTATGTTATTACATTGTTTCACATTAAGGCTTATAATTTTTATAGATAGACTACATAAATTTTACTTAGCTTTGACCACAAAAATTCCTTTTTCACAAGCCTTTTGCACCTTTATATTTATTCAGGTATTCTCCCATATTTTACTTTGTTTTAATAACTAGTAATTTTATCTTAGGATAAAATTACTTTCTTTTCTTTAATAATAAAAGCATATTCTATACACTTTCCATACTTAAGTTACCAGAATGATTTTGGAAACTACTTCCAAGCAAACTTTGACAACATATAATTACCATCAACAGTAAACAAACTTGGTAGAATAATGATTTAATTTGACTATAACTATTTTTTTATTTTAAGCTAATATCCATATTTATTTATTAATATAAGTGCTTATTTAATTTTTGGCCATTTGAATAGAACTCTTATAATAATCTTCATTTATTGATTTAATATTTACCATCCAGAGGTATCAAAATATACACTGACACTGAACAAACAGACAATTACAAAAGAATTATGACACACTAACAAAAACATAAAGCTTACTAATTTGACCCATAATTTTCACTCCTTTCGTATGGCTGTCTTCAAGTCCTCCATCATTTTACATCTTTGATTTGACTGTTTTTAAGATTTTTTTCTGGAATCTGTGTTACATGTAATATATAAGCTTGTTCGTTGAAACACTTTTGTTCGTAATCAGCAACCAGCCAGGACAACTTAAAGAGCATAAATACAGTTAAGCTCTAATTTAGCAGTTTACACAGATATTTAACATGTGTATTTTGGATTACTACTGTTTAGGAGTACATTTAGGCTCAAAGATCAGATTTCTGGAATAGGTCATTTAATTCCTCTTCTTAATTTTGGGTATACTCAGTGAAGGAGTAATAACTTAGTTTCAGCTGAGGAAGGATCAACAGTTGTAATGCTTTTGGTAACTGCCTTGAGTTCTGTTACAAGCTGGAGTGAACTGTTCTGTTGCTGACTAGGTAAATTTGAGCAAGGCTGTGAAATGTGCTCATATTGTTGGTCTGAGGGCCTTGAGCAAGGCCCACTTGGAATTTTCCCAACTTATTAATGAGAATACCATTTTTATGATATTTAGAATGGCATTCATTGCCCAGTGTAACCCTTTTTGGCATTTTGGACACATACGAGTTCATATTGACTTATTATTTCCATTAAATGGAGCTTTTTCACTAGTTTTGGCTTGGCAATCATTTTTCATATCACCTGGTTTCCCAAATTTAAATCAATTTAAATTATTAATCATAGGACTACATCCCTTTAGAGCAGCTGCAAGAAGGTTCATGTTATAGGCATTAGGCCCAATGTTTTGGCATGTTTTTATATAATCCTGTAAAATTCCTCCATTTGCCTTTATTGGACATAAAGCCTTTTTATACTCACTGTTAGCATTATCAAAAGCCAACATTAGAATAAACATTTCTTTAAGATCAGATTGAGTTACAGTCTTGTTGACTAAATCTGCCAGCCTTGCTACAAATTCAGCATAGGGTTCAGTATTTCCTTGAAAAACTTTGGAAATGATTGTACAACCTGTTGAGGGGTGGAGATTTGTCACCAGGCAGCTAGGCAGCACAATTACACTTGTACAATGGCAATATCATCATATTGAGCTTGATGAGGAATCCCAGCCCATTGACTTGTTTCTAATATTTGTTCAGCAGTAATAGGCACTGGTGGATTTTGCTGTTGATTTCTTTGTGCTACAATGTTAGCTTCATCAAGCCACCAATTTTGGAATTGTAAAAACTCTGCTGAATTAGCAACACCTTGAGCTAAGCAATCCCAGTCCCCGGTTATTAATTTGTTTGCTTGTGCCATTCCTTGCACCAATTCTTGGGTATAAGGAGAATTTACAGCATATTGAATGCATGCTTGTTTAAAATCTTTGACAGTTTTAAAAGGAATAGGAGCATGCTAATATTGTACACCCCCTTATGGATTGTTATCATCTATTGGAATTTGACTTACTGTTACTGGAAAAGTAAAAAAAAAAAAAATTGCATAACCTCTGAATTTCTTTCTCTACTTCCTTGTGCTATCCTTTTCATAATTGAAGAGGATGGTGCTGGCACAAAAACAGAAACAGTTGGAGGGTCATCAGATACCTTTCGAGGTGCAGACACTGGTCCAAAAGACAATAAATCATCTTTTACAGCTGACTGCTTAATGACCACTGGAAATGTTTCATAAACTCCCTTTTTCTTATTTTTTTTCTTTTTATTAGACATGAGTTCATCTGTTTTTGCCTGTTCATTAACTTTTTATACATATTTTCATTAAAATCATCATTAGCTTGTTCTCCTACAGTGTTAGCAATAGCAGTATCCATTTTTAATATCTTCATTTTTATCTGACTGTAATGGTTCAAGAGAAACAGAAATAAGACTACACAAAGACCATACATAACAATGTTTCTGTACAAGAGAAAAGAGTTTTAGTAACTCTAGGGTCATCACAGATACCCCTGTATTCTTTAACACGGTCTTCAAAACTTGGGAATATTCCTCTAACAGAGTTGACTGATTACCCATTGCCCTGATGATCAAGAATATTTGACTCACCAACAGAATGCAAGGACCGTCCAACCCAGAAGTCCTCATTTTCATGGCACTGATTCAGAGAAAAGACTGGCCGTGCCCCATGTTGGCCACCTTCTGAGGTAGATGGTGCTGAGAATGATCCAAAGAGAGATTTGGATCAGTGGACCTCACGCCATGTGGAATGCTGGCAAGTTTATTTAGGCTGAAGCTGCTTTTTATACTACAAACCTGATAACAAAAGTAGGGCATCCTTTACTAGTTCCTCAGCTTGGTACATGAGAGCACTGTCTGTTTCTGTGTTCACAGACAATCTTTCTTGGGAATTCAAACAATAACATCTTAGTAGTGTGTTCATTCCACTTTGACTCCTCCCACTGATGTCTGCAGTATTCAGTGTCCTTGGAGACATTTACTGATATTTCTCTGCTAGCAAGCATGCTTTTTAAATGCTTATCACTTTAAGGAAAAGCTCTCAGCATCTTTTCCATCATCCAAGGAAGAAATACAAAGGTCTAAAAAGCACATGGAAAAATGCACAACATCGCTTGCTATCAGGGAAATGCAAATCAAAGCTACAAAGATATATCATCTTACACTCCTCAGAATTGCAGCTATTAAACAACAGCAGACACTAAGTGTTGAAGAGGATGGGGATGATAGGAACCCTCATCCACTGAGATTGTGGAATGTTCCAGCCACTGTGGAGGACAGTTTGTTGGTTCTTCAGAATACTAACAATAGATCATCCATATGATCCAGCAATTCCACTGCTGTGTGTATACCCAGGAGAACTGAAAGCCAAAGACACCAACAGATATATGCACACCAATGTTCATAGTGGCGTTGTTCACTATTGCCAAAAGTTGGGATCAGCCCCGGTGACCATCAACAGATGAATGCATAAGCAAAATGTGGTACATACAAATAATGGAATATTACTCAGCTATAAGAAGGAATAAAGTGCTAACACACGGAATAACGTGGATGAATCTTGAAGACCTTCTGTTAAGTGAAGCAAGCTTGGCATTGAAGGATGAACAGTATATGACCTCACTGATTTGAAATGAAGAAAGTGAGCAGTCTCTGAAAACAATTGTCTGAAAATTAGGTTAACAAGAGAGAGAAAGAGAAGAGTAAGCTGTGAGCCATCACCCATATGGACATAATCTGTGGTAAAGGGATAGTGTATAGTTGCATATTGAAGGATAGGACAGATGGGTAGTGACATTACTGGGTTTGGTGGTGCAGGGTTCACAGGTGGGTAGATTAGGAAGAGCAGGTTTGAACACCCAGGGCATGTAACTATGAATCTTGTGATTCCATGAGTAAAGACAGGGGAGTGTCATAATTTCCAGGGGGATTGGGAGGAAGGAACAGTTAAGATCAAATGGGGTATTTAGTGGTCATGGGAAAGTTTTTTCATTACTTTACATTAATGGACCAGGACATGGTAAAAATCATCAGAAATTATTAAACTGTACTTTCTAAATTGTAAACTATACTGTAAACCATTGACAAGGTTTAGTTGCTATACTTTACTATCTGTAAAACAGTTATACCAATGTTAACATCCATTTAAAAAAGGTTTTAATAGGGGTGGGGAAGGGGGAGGGAGGTTGGGTATGTGGGATTCTCTATTTTTCTGTGTGTGACTTTGCTGTGACCTAAAACTTCTTTGAAAATTAAATGAAAATTTGGGATACACTGGAGAATGACAGGGGGAAGGTGTCACGGTACACTAGACATCCAATAATACAGTGATAAAGGGAAAAAAGAGTAATTTTTTAAAAGAATTTTTTCCCATTTTTTGAATGTCCAAACTGCAAACTATAATTTATTTTAATTTTAATTTTTTTTTCTTCTCAGTATCCTTGTACTTATCTCTTGCATTTAAGCTTATCATTATTATTTCTTTTCCTATTAATTGTATTTGTTTATTATATGGGCTTCATCTTCAAGGAAGGTTTAGATCACAGAAGGGTTATAATGGGGGCTGCAGAGGATCATTGGTGGGGGAGTCTGGGATCAGGGAATCATGGGAGTAAGTTCATCTGAATATACATGAAAGATATATTAAATTGTTCAAATGATCAAGGGATGGGGCATGGTCATGGTGGGTAGACAATCACTCAATAAATGTGGGAATCTGAATTCCCAGTCTGGACATCTCTGCCACATTCTCCAAGGAAGCAACAAGAGTCCCCTGAGTGCAGGAGCAGTGTCTGGGAAAAGAGGATGGCCCATTGATGGTCTCTTGTTATTGATGACTAAACTTATGAGTTTTTGCTCTTGTAATTGAAACATAGCCTGCTCTAATGGGGTGCCTAAGGGTTGACACCTGAGAGCCTCCTTGTTGCTCAAATGTGGCCTCTCTCTAAGCCAAACTCAGCATATGAATGCATTACCTTCCACCTAACATGTGACATGACTCCCGTGGATGAGCCACCCTGGCAACAAGAGATCAATACCAATTTCCAAATGGCAACATTATTGGAAAAAGACTTTGAATAAAGGGGGGAAAGGTAAAGAGAAATGAGTACATGTGGTAAAGACACTTCAAAGAGAGGCAAGAGGTCATTACAGAGGTAACACTTACGCACACCTCTGTAGGATCTCAGAGAATACCAAAGTGCATATCACCCCACACAGAGGGTCTTCTGAAGGCTCTGGAGATACCCAGGTCCTACATAAGAGGGAATAGCCCCAGAGATTGATGCCTTATTAGTGGATTCTACTTTGGAATCTGTGCTCCTGAGAGTGACAGCGTTGGACTCAAATATGTCCTCCCTGTGCATGGTCCATCATTCCCTTCTATTCAAACCTATATGTGATGCTGGAGTTATTAGGTGTACTTCCAGACTGGTGCCTCTGGCCTACCTATGGTTCCAGCTGTGTCTGGAAACTCTATGGAGCTGCAACTCCTACCCTACAGCTCAATGGACATACCCAAGTCACCTGGCAGGTAGATGACGATGGGCAATGGCCATCCCAGGGAATGGAGATGCCCTGCAGCTACAGGTAGGATAATCCCATCCACCATATCCATGGGATATAAGCCCTCTCCCATTTGGAGGTGGAGTGAACATCACCATCCCAGTCACCTCAGGATTGGGGGAAGAAAAATAGACTATAGTGGGCTTAACAGTATTCTGTGGGAGACATAGTGTGATTCAAGCAATGGAAGAAATTATAACAGTGAGGTGGAGCTGGAGGTTGTTGGACGCTATTGGGGCAGGGAGGGAAAGGGCAGTTGAAATACAGGGGTTTTCTGGGATTTGGGTGTTGTCCTGAGAGGTGTCACGATGATCAATACAGGCCATTTTACATCAGCATATATCATGCAGAACTGTGTGGGAGAGAGTGGGGTCTATGATGTGAACTATACTTGGTGAAAAGGCCCCAGGATGGGTATGTACATTGCATTTGATGTGCCACACTGATGAAGGATATTTGTGTGGGATGAAGTGGGAGGTTGGGAACATGGGAATCCCTGTAATTTCTGTGTAATATTTAGGTAATCTAATCAACTCTTAAATATACATATATACCATTTATGTAAGCAAATGCACAATGTGCTTATATATTTATATATCACTTTACAAATATTAGTATGTATTGTGAAAAATTTGATTTTTACCCACAATAAAAAAATAAATAAAAGAAAGAAAATGTTACATTAATGGGCAGCATCATTTTGAAAATGGTATTTTTTAAAATGCTAACCCAGAATGTCATTACAAATGTCAATACAGAATGTCATTGAAGAAACAGTGAAAACAACCAGGATAATTTGAAATAAGTGGAAAGCCCATCTTTACATAAATTAAGAGAAATCTCGAGTTCTGATGCATAAATTAGTGGTAACAAATTGAACACAGATGAGTGTGGAAGAAGATGTGGGAGGAGGAGATCTCAGAACAAACTGCAACTGCACTTTTCCAAGAGGAGAATGGCATCCTGGATTGCACAGTCACAGCCACTTTCTTAAAAGATTGGCAACAAGTTGCACAGATTGGAGGTGGAGTTTCTTTGGAGATTCACATTCATTACATTCACAGGATTTCTCTCCAGTATGAATGTTGAAATGCTTAAGGAGATACTGCCTCTGGCTGAAGGCTCTTCCACATTCCTTACATATATAGGGTTTCCCACCACTATGAATTTTCTCATCGTCAGTGAGATTTGATTTGCTACTGAATGCTTTTCTGCATTCCTTACATATATAAGGTTTTTCTCCAGTTTGTCTTGTCTGGTGTGTAATGAGGCTTGATTTCTAAATGAAAGCTCTCCCACATCCACCACATTCATTGGGTTTCTCTCCAGTATGTATTCTCAGATGGTGAACGAGGTTTTCCTTCTGCTTGAAGTCTTTTCCACATTCATTGCATATATAGGGTTTTTAGCCAGAATAGATGCTCTGATGTTTAATGATCTATTGCTTTTCTGAAGGTTTCTGTGGATTCTTTACATTCATTTTGTTTCTGCAAATTAAGAGTTTTTTCATGTTCTGTGAGATATGAATTGCACCTAACGGCTTTTTCATATGTCTTACATGCATACGGTTTCTTTGCAGTAGGAAATCTCTTGTATCTTAGCTTTGACATTTGAATTAAAGCTTTCTTACATATATATGATTTCTCTTCAGTAAGAATTTTCTGAAGAATAAAGAGGTTTTCTGTCAGATTGAAAATTTTCCCAAATATATGTCATTTCTATCTTTGTTCCCCTGTATGGATTTTAAAATGAGGAGTAAAAAATGACTGTAAAGAGCAGCCTACATTCAGGACAGTCATGTGATTTCCCTCTAGTTTGAATGTTCTCATATTCCATTAGGTTTTGTTTCAGATGGAAGCATTCCCATGTTCATTACAATACTAACTAATGTATGACTATTTCATGACCAATGAGATTTAATGCCTGCTGAAAGATTTCCAATATTCCTTACAAACACAGGGTTTTACTCCTGTGTATGTGTTTCTTTGATGTGACTCAAGCTTTTCCAAATTCATGAAATCCCAAATGGTTTCTCTGAAGGATTAATTCTCAGATATCTCATGAGGTTGAATTTCCAATAAAACTTCACACTCATTACACTTACATTGGAGGACTACCATGAGGGGCAAACTGGAAAAACTCATTGTCTTCATTCTTTATTCCTTTCATAGAATCCCTCATTCTTAGGTAAGCGTGATGCAAATTCCTTCCAAGTGAAGTTTCATTCATAGAAGTGTTATTTTGGGGAAACAATGCTTGTGGTCAGAGAAAAGATTTTCCCAACTTTCTTACATTCACTGCCTTCATCTTAAATCTGTACTGTTGTGGAAGTGGATATATCTTCACTCACAAGCCTTTTGTTATGTGGTTCTTTCTGCTTCATAATGTTCTATGCTTCTTCATAGTTTGTGGTGTGCAGCAAAGCAGTGTTTAGAGGGAAATTTATAGCATTGAATGCATTCATTAGAAAAAAGGAATGATCCAATATCATCTAAGTGTCCAATTTGGGAAATGCAAGAATATCTCATTTTTATTTGTTCTATCATTCATGGCTCTTCTTGCTTCAAGTGAACATCACATCCAGTTTGATGACTTCCTAACTAGGAAATGGGGAAGTGATACAGCACTTGATTAATGATAGGGACAAAACAATACCCCATAAATCAACCCTGGAACATTAAGGCTTCTGAAGTATAAGAAATGTAAAACTTCCAAACATGCACGAGTAAGGTGGCCCCAGAACAAAGGCTGAAATGGCAACCCAGGAAATCCTGAACACTTTGTTTTGGACTGACTATTTTTATTCAATTTTTTTTCCTTCTATTTATTTGGATGACATGCACTATTTAATATTCTGTAAAGTTTACTTGGGAAATTAAAGCACTTTTGCTTGCCTTCCCAAATCTGTACTTATTATTTGTAATTGACTAACCAATTAATGTATTTTAAAATATTTTATATCCTGTATTAGTCAGCCAAAGGTGTGTTGGTGCAAAATACCAGGAATCTCTTGATCTTTATAAAGGGTATTTATTTGGGGTATAAGCTTCCAGTTTTCAGACCATAAAGCATAACTTTCTTCCTTAACCAAAATCTGTTACAGTATCTTGGAGCAAGACAGCTGCCGACATTTGCCAGGGTTCAGTTTTATTGGGTTCCTTTCTTCCCAGGGCTGTGTTTCTCCCTAGGCTCAGTCCCTCTGTTTCCTCCTCAAGGTCAGCTGTAGACTATGAGGCTCTCTAAGCTTTGCCTCTCTCCACAAGACCAGCTGTGAAATGAAAGGTGAATGGTTTGTCTCTTTTCCTGGGGCTTCCTGTCCTTGCTCATCAGAACTCCAACATCAAAAACTAATCCAATTTTGTCCATTGCCATGTGTTTCTATGTTTGAGAACCCACCCACCAATGTGCAGGGCTCAAATGCCCTTCCAACTGTAGCCCAGTCAATGCTCTTATCATAACTTAACCATGTCCAGATTAACAGACCAGTTTACAAGCAACATCCCATAAACATTTTTGGAATTAGTAATGATATCAAACTGCTACATACCCAGTTACCCATCTTATGATATAAGTTATTTTATGGTGTATTTGAACACTTTATTGATGTCCTAGGCCATGTATATCCTTATTAATTTATCCATTCAATAGTGATTTAGATATATGAATTAAATTAACAGATATTGTTTTTCCATCCATCCTGAACTTTGAAACTTCTGAGATTATTTTCTTTCTGCCTGAAGAATATTCTTTTACATATCTTTTAAAGTGAGTTGCTGCTAGCAAACTTTATTAGTTTTTACTCATCTGTAAAAGTACTTATTTCACTTTTTCCTTAAGTATTAAGATGAATTAAATCTCAGGCCCTCTAGGATCTCCACGGCTTTTGAGAAAACTCTTAGCATTATATTTCTACATTCTGTTGTAAATCTAATTATTTCTTTAGAGAGGATATTTGGGGCTTTCAGTTACACAGCCTGCTTCCTGCCACCCCCCCACCCCCGCCAGCAAAATCTCTGCACTGTGGCTCTGGGGATGGGAATGATGGCACACCTCTCTGAGTTACACACCTGAGTTTGTAGCTAAGATTTGTTGGAGAATGCACAGTACATTGAGTTCTTCTTGGGACCTTTCCAGGGACCAGTGCAATGGTGGTCAGGATCCTATTTTCCTCAATGATTGCCACACTCAAAGTACAGCCACTGCTTCTTGAGTTCCCATTTTTCCTAGACTTAAGAGACCCCTCCTGATCCCTGTGCCTTGGGTTAATGGCCTCCTTTGAGTCTTGTTGGACCCCAGAAAAGTATGTTCTTAGTAAGCCATTGCTCTGTTTGTAAGCCTTTTGTATAGAGGACATTTTGGTTAGATTCAGATAAGGGAAATTTTGATTAGGGCACTTTTTGTTAGAATGCTTTAGTTTAGTTAAGGGCCTCTGATTCATTTTCAGGCACCAGGATGGACCCCAATCATTGTTCTGAAGTCCTACAAACATGGAACACACAGAGAATGAGTGCTGCCATGTTTACTGTGCCATGTGGGAGAGGGCTCCAGGATCTCCTACAGCTGTGGAAAGACACAGAAACCATGAGAGGCTGAGGGAGAGGCCAGAGGCTGGAGTCATGGAGCAACTTGAAACTGAAGACATCCAGGGCAGAGGAGAAGGGAAAGGTGTGAGCAATTATGTCTGATGGCACACTGCTGAGCTCTGGGAGAAAGTGAGTTTGGAGGAGAAGGCAGAGAGAGACAGGCAGGCCCAACATTTTGCCTTGGCAGGATTCCAGCAGCAGCTGACCCTTGCTAAGACAGCATTTTAGATGATGACTCCATTTGGAAATTTTCATAGCCTCAGACCTGTAAGCTTTAAACCTAATAAATTCCAATAAAAGCCAACTGATTTTTGGTATTTTGCATTGTCAGCACTGGGGAAATGCAAACAGCTGATGACACAGGGTTGGAGAGCTGCCCTGTTCCCAAACAGCAGTGTGATGCTCCTGCCCATTGATTTCACCTGTAAATTGTGGGTATCTCCAGACTAGGTAGAAATGAGTACAGGTAAGATGGATGGGGAAGTGCTCTTGACCAGGAACACCTGCAATAAAGGGAATCAGGCAGGAGTGTCACAGGGTTTGGGGACTAGTATAAAGTCACAGATGCCCCAGTATGATGTACCTGCCTCAGGCAGGGGTTGGTCAGGTGGGCAGGGGCAGAAAAAAGCATGGGACCTGGGGTCTGGTGCAGCAGAGAAGTCAGGGCACAGAGAGGAGTTTTCCTTCTTCTGCTCCTTTGGCCCTTCCCTCCTTCCCTTGGCCTCCAGCATGGACCCTCTGAAGAGGCTACTCTTACTGTACCCCTCCTGGGTCTCAGGTACAGACTCAGGTATCCTGCTTCCAGTTCTTCAATCTTGGGGCAGCTAAAGAAAGAGCAATGCCAAGATGAAACCTGTTGGTGTCAGGAAGGAAATGTCAAAATTCACATTACAGCATTGGCTACAGCAATAACACCACCAGAATGAGAAACATTATGCCAGTGTCCCTAATAATATAGGAACCCCAGAAAGTCCTGGGGCCTAGTGCTTACAAGAATAGAAGTGAGGTTGTGAGAGAGTGCAATGTGTGCAGAAAATATTTGAGGGTGCAGATGCCAGATATTTCTCAGACTAATTAAATATTAAATTTTCAACACATTTTTAACAGTGTTGAAAATGATGCAGACCTCTTCAATCCCAGAAGAGAATGGAGGGGTTGCATGAGAAGAAGCTGATGAACAACTGAAGAAGCTGGAAATTAACACATTTTCACTGCAGTTCCCCCAAGCCAGAGAGGGAATGTCCTGTTTTGGAACCAAACTCTCAGATCCCCAATGAGAACCATCATCATAGGTTCTGCATCCACAAAGGAGGACAGGAAGAAAGCCCTGCTGAGCATTCACAGTCTCATTAAAAGATGTGAGTCACTCTAGTGGGTCTAAACTGGGGAGTAAGCAGCGGGAAGACCGTCTTCTCCTGTGATGCTAACAGCCCTTTAACTGGACATGTGAAGAGAGAAGTGTGGCCTTCACATGGTCGTGTCCATATTCCTCATGCTCTGTGTTCACTCCTGCTGAGGGAGGCCTCCACCTCTCCAGGCAGCTGGGTAGGGTATCGAGGGGAGTGAGCACTTTTCCTTTATGGGTGACTGCATTTGAAGAGATTGAGGGGAAGTGCCTCCCACACCCAGTAATATTGCAGATACAAATCATTATCTTCAAACAAACCACTTTGCATTATTTCATTGTGTACCATTTTCATAATTTCTTTTAAATTATAACCAAATTATCCATGCAAAAAGTGTAAAAATAATTTATGTTTGTTATGGCAAACAGCCAAATTCCTTCTCTAGCCTCAACACCAATTCCAACTTCCTCAGAATTATCTGCATTGGCAGATTCTTTTGGGTACAAATTTATGTTTGTAAATACATGTATTCTCTAGTTTCATCCATCCAATACCCTACCACATATGAGAAAAATATTGGAGAACATCTTAAGAATATCATAAATTTTGTAACTTCTTAACATACTTCAGTTTAGAAGTATATCATCTAATTATAAAAGTATCATTTCTGATTTAAAATAAGAAGAAAAATTGGAGTTAAGTAGAAAGCAGGCCACTGTAGTTCAGTGACTGTTAAACTTGAATCTACATCAGAATCAGGGGAAGAAAATGAAAAAATATAAATGGTTTGGGTTCCTTATAAGAAAATGCTACAATAATGGGAACATTATTTTTAAAATGGTAATTTTTTAAATGCCTACCCAAAATTTAGTGGATTGAAGAACCAGTGGAAACAGCCAGGATAATTTTAATTAAAGGGAAAGCCCATCTTTACAGAAACTAAGAGAAATTTCGTGTTCTGATGCATAAATTAGTGGTAACAAATTGAGCACAGATGAGTGTGGAAGAAGATGTGGGAGGAGCAGATCTCAGAACAAACTGCAAGTGCACTTTTCCAAGAGCAGAAAGACATCCTGAATTGCACAGTCACAGCCACTTCCTTAAAAGAATGGCAACAAGTTGCATAGAGTGGAGGTGAAGATTCTTTGGAGATTCACATTCATTACATTCACAGGGTTTCTGTCCAGTATGAATGCTGTAATGTATAATGAGATACTTCCTCTGACTGAAGGCTTTCCCACATTCCTTACCTGTATAGGTTTTCCTTCCACTTTGAATTTTCTCATGATCAGTGAGATTTGTTTTGCTAATGAAGGCTTTGTTACATTCCTTTCATATATAGGGTTTCTCTCCAATTTGCCTTCTCTGGTGTGTAATGAGGCTTGATTTCTGAATGAAAGCTTTCCCATGTCCATCACATTCATAGGCTTTCTCTCCAGTATGTATTTTCAGATGGTTAATGAGGTTTTCCTTCTGGTTCAAGGCTCTTCCACATTCATTGCATCTATTGGGTTTTTCTCCAGAATGAATGCTCTGATGTTTAATGAAATATGTCTTTTGGCTGAAGGTTTTTCTGCATTCATTACATTCATTTTTTTCCATCCACTATGTGTTTTTTATAGTCTATGAGATACGAAGGCTTTTGCCCATGCCTTACTTGCATAGTGTTTTTTGTAGTAGGAAAATTCTTGTATGTGATATTTGACTTTTGAATTAAAGCTTTCCCACATATATATGATTTCTTTTCAGTAAGAATTTTCTGATGAATGAAGAGTTTTTCTCTCAGGGTGAAAACTTTCCCACATTTATTACATTTCTATGCTTGTTGCCATGTGTGGCTTTGAAAATGAGGAGTAAAAAATGACTGTAATTAGTAGACTACATTCAGGACACTTGTATGGTTTCTCTCTAGTTTGATTTTCTTCACATTCCATGAGGTTTTGTTTCAGATGGAAGCATTCCCATGTTAATTATAATATTAACTAATATGTGAATATTTCATGCTTAATGATATTTAAAGCCTTGCTGAAGGATTTCCAATATTCTTAGATACACAGTACATTACTCCTACATGTTTCTTTGATGTCACTCTAGCTTTCCCAAATTCATGAAATCCTAAATGATTTCTCTGAAGGATTAATTCTCAGGTATCTCGTGAGGTTGAATTTCCAAGAGAACTTCACACTCATTACACTTAAAGAGGAGGACTACCTTTTGGGACTAACTGGCAAACTCATTGTCTTCATTCTTTTTCCTTACATAGATTCCCTCATGCTTAGGTAAGCATGATGCAAATTCCTTCAAAGTGAAGTTACATTCATAGAAGTGTTATTTTGAGGAAACAATGCTTATGGTCAGAGAAAACATTTTCCCAACTTTCTTACATGCTATGCCTTCATCTTAAGTCAGTACTGTTGGGGATGTGGCTGTAACTTCACACACAAGCCTTTTGTTTTTTGGTTCTTTCTGCTTCTTAATGTCCAATGCTTCTTCACAGTTTGTGGTGTGCAGCAAAAGCAGTGCTTAGAGGGAAATTTATAGCATTGAATGCATTCATTAGAAAGAGAAAAGATCCAATGTCAATTTTCTAAGCATCCAATTTGGGATGTACAACAATATCTCCTTTTTGTTTGTTCTTTCATTCATGGCTCTTCTTGCTTCAAATGAGCATCACTTCCAGTGTGGTGACTTCATAACTAGGAAATGGGAAAGTGATACAGCCCTTGATTTATGATGGGGACAAACAATACCCCATAAATCAACCCTGGAATATTCGGGCTTCTGAAGTATAAGATAGGTGAAGCTTCCTAACATGCATGAATAATTTGGCACCAGAACAAAGGCCAAAATGGCAACCCAGGAAATCCTGAATACTTTGTTTTGGACTGATTATTTTTGTTCAATTTCTTTTTCTTCTATTTATTTGGATGAGATGCACTATTCAATATTCTTTAATATTTACTGGGAAATTATAACACATTTGCTTGCCTTTCCAAATCTGCACTTATTATTTGTTATTGACTTGCCAAATAACGTATTTTAAAACATTTTATATTCTGTATTAGTCAGCCAAAGGGGTGCTGATGCAAAATACCAGAAATCTGTGGGTCTTTATAAAGGGTATTTATTTGGGATAGAAGCTTAGAAATACCAGGCCATAAAGCATAAGTTTCTTCCTTGGCCAAAGTCTGTTACCCCATCTTGGAGCAAGAGAGCTGCCAACATTTGCCAGAGTTCAGCCTTCTTGGGTTCCACTCTTCCCAGGGCTGCACTTCTCTATGGGCTCAGATCTTCTGTTTCCTGCACAATGTCAGCTGTAGTCTATGAGGGTATCTACACTTTGCCTCTCAACACAAGGCAAAGTGTGAATTGTCATGTGAATGGCTTGTCTCTTTTCCCTGGGTCCTTCTGTCCTTGCTCATTAGAAATACAACATCAAAAACTACTCAAACTGATTGGAGGGGCAAAGATGGCGTTAGTGTAGGAGGGCACAAACTGCAAGCTCCCAGAGCAAGGCAGATTGTGGATGGGGTCCTGCCCAGGGGTCTGTGCTGTGCACGCGTGGAGTGAGAAGCTTGTGACATCTATCTGTGTGGATGTGCAGCGTGGACCGAATGGTGGAGATTCGTGAGTTTTGAGGCTGCCGGTGGAGGTTGGCACAGGCGGCTGAGCCCCACAGTTAGGGGAAAAAAATAAAATTAAATAAAACGGCCATTTGGAGCCGCAGGCAGGGTGAAAAAGTTTTATTTTCTGGGGATCTGGCTGCCTGGCGCCCCTTGGACCTTGTGTGAACATAGCAAACGAGCTAATCAGCACCCGGTGAACCGGAGGGGGGATTTTGGTCGGGAAACGCAGCTGATTTCCCTAGCCACCCAAGGATAAGACCAGGGCCGCTGCGGAGCCAGGAGGAAGGGACACTTCCCAAAAAAGGGAGGGTTCTGTTAAAAGACAGGGAAGAGTATTTTATATTTTTAGAAATCGATCTGGCTGCCTGCACCACCCCATAGCTTTGGGGAGCAGATAAGCCAACCTGAAGCAGCATCAGGCTGAGAGCAGACGCGAATCTGCACTCAAACTGATTTACTAAGCAGCCCGGTGACGCTCGAGCTTGGCGCCAGAAGGGGCAGAATCCGCCATCTTTAGCACTCCTCACTGACTAACATCAGAGCTTCAGCTAACCTGGGGAGTCCGGAAAGTGGGACGTGCTTGATTAATTTCCACGGGCCCAGCTAGGGTCCCTTCCGTAAGGGGGTTGGTCTAGAGGAGGAATTATTTTGGGTCCTGCATTTGGCTAAAAAAATAAAAATTAGAAAAAAAAAAAGTGAGGTCACCTCAACAAGTGAAAAATAAATTCTTTTTAATTTAGCTTAATAGCTAAAAGCTGCTTCAGGACCTGCATATAGAACCCTGTGGGGAAATTCATTGATAAACACAAGTAGGCAGGAAGGATCCACGTGGACACTAGGGGAATCACTGACCCCACTTAGCTCTGTTTGACAGCTTGCCTGTGTGGATCTTTGGTTTCTCTCTGTTACTTTCTGGTCTATTGCTATTATTTCCTTTTTCCTCCCCCCCTCCTTTTTCCTTCTATTTTTTTTTAAAATAGGTGCTGCCAGCTTGTCGCTTCTTTGCTGGGCTTCTTATTCAGTAATTTCCCACTCACTGTATATATTGATTCAGTATTACAAACTATCGCTTATCCTTCCTGCATCTTTCTGCCTTCTGTTTTCTGTTGGGGCTCTTAGAAACAACATTTTTTTATAGGCCCACAACTTAAGGATGTCAATTTCTATCCCATCTATTTTGTTTTCTTCTTCTTCTTTTTTCTTTTTTTTTTTATTAGTATTAACTTTTTCCTTTCAGACCTTTCTTTACTATTTCTCTCCCTTCTCATAATTCTAGCCTTTTAAATCACTATGTATATATTCCTCCATATGTTTTCCCAGTCACCTCCCAACTAAGAAGAGTCCAGCACCAGATGGCTTCACAGCTGAATTCTACCAAACATTCCAGAAAGAGCTAACACCAATTCTACTTAAGCTCTTCCAAAAAATAGAAGTAGAAGGAATATTACCTAACTTATTCTATGATGCCAACATTACCCTAATACCAAAACCAAATAAAGATACCACAAGAAAGGAAAATTACAGACCAATTTCTCTAATGAACCTAGATGCTAAAATCCTTAACAAAATACTTGCTAATCGCATTCAACAACATATCAAAAGGATTATACACCATGACCAAGTGGGTTTCATCCCAGGTATGCAAGGATGGTTCAATATAAGAAAATCAATCAATGTAATACACCACATAAACAAATTGAAAGAAAAAAATCACATGATCTTCTCTATAGATGCAGAAAAAGCATTCGACAAAATACAACAATCTTTCCTCATAAAAACACTACAAAAGATAGGAATAGATGGAAACTATCTGAAAATGATAAAGGGTGTATATGAAAAACCCAAAGCTAACATCATTTTCAACGGTGAAATCCTAAAAGCCTTCCCTCTGAGATCGGGAACAAGACAAGGATGCCCACTATCACCACTCCTATTTAACATTGTCTTAGAAGTACTTGCATGAGCACTGAGACAAGAAAAGGACATAAAAGGCATCCAGATTGGAAAAGAAGAAGTAAAAATTTCATTATTTGCAGATGACATGATCCTATACATAGAAAGCCCTGAGAAATCGACAACAAGGCTTCTAGAACTTATAAAGGAGTTCAGTAATGTTGCAGGCTATAAGATCAATGCTCAAAAATCAGTAGCATTTCTGTACACAAATAACTAGCAAACTGAGGAGGAAATCAGTAAAAAAAATACCATTTACAATAGTAAACAAAAGAATCAAATACCTAGGAATAAATTTAACTAAAGATGTAAAGGACTTATATACAGAAAACTACACAACACTATTAAAGGAAATCAAAGAAGACTTAAATAAATGGAAAAAAATCCCTGTTCATGGATGGGAAGATTAAACATCATCAAGATGTCTATCCTACCCAAACTAATCTACAGATTTAATGCAATCCCAATAAAAGTCAACACTATATTGTTTAAGGAACTGGAAAAACTAACCACAAAATATATTTGGAGAGGCAAGAGGCCCCGAATTGCCAAAGACATATTGAAAAAGAAAAATGAAGTTGGAGGTATCACATTACCTGACTTTAAAACGTACTACAAAGCTACAGTGATCAAAACTGCATGGTATTGGCACAAGGATAGACCTACTGACCAATGGAACTGGATTGAGAGTTCTGATATAGATCCTCGCATATACAGTCATCTGATATTTGACAAGGCCACAAAGCCCACTCAATTGGGAGAGAGTGGCATTTTTAACAAGTGGTGCTTGGAGAACTGGATATCCATATCCAAAAGAATGAGAGAAGAATACCATCTCACATCTTATACAAAAATCAACTCAAGATGGATCAAACATCTAAATATGAGCCAAAACCATAAAAACCTTGGAAGATAATGTAGGAAAGCATCTACAGGACCTTGTAATAGGAAATGGTTTCATGAACTTCACAGCCAAAGCACGAGCAGCAATTGAAAAAATTGATAAATGGGATCTCCTCAAAATTAAAAACTTCTGCACCTCTAAGGATGTTATTAAGAAAATAAAAAGGCAGCCTACCCAATGGGAAAAAATATTCGGCAACCATATATCTGATAGGAGCCTAATATCCTGCATATATAAAGAAATCCTACACCTCGAAAATAAAAGGACAAACAACCCATTTTAAAAATGGGCATGTGACCTGAAAAGACACTTCTCCAAGGAAGAAATACAAATGGCTAAAAAGCACATGAAAAAATGCTCAACATCACTTGCTATCAGGGAAATGCAAATCAAAACTACAATGAGATACCATCTTACACCAATCAGAATGGCAGCTTTTAACAAAACAGGAGACACTAAATGTTGGAGAGGATGTGGAGGAAGAGGAACCCTCATCCACTGCTGGTGGGACTGTGGTATGGTCCAGCCACTGTGGAGGACAGTTTGGCGGTTCCTCAGAAAACTAGCAATAGATCTTCCATATGATCCAGCAATTCCACTGCTGGGTATATACCCAGAAGAACTGAAAACAAAAATTCAAAAAGATATATGCACACCAATGTTCATAGCGGCATTGTTCACCATTGTCAAAAGTTGGAATCAGCCCCGGTGCCCATCAACAGACGAATGGATAAGCAAAATGTGGTACATACATACAATGGAATATTACTCAGCTGTAAGAAGGAACAAAGTGCTAACACATGGAATAACGTGGGTGAATCTTGAAGACCTTATGTTGAGTGAAGCAAGCCAGGCACTGAAGGATGAACAGTATATGACCTCACTGATCTGAACTGAGGAAAGTGAGCAGTCTCTGAGAACCATTGTCTGAAAGATAGGTTAACAAAGGAGAGTAAGAGAAGAGCAGGCATTGAGCCATCACCCATATGGATAAAGGGATAGAGTGTGGTTGCATGTTGGGGGATGGGGCAGATGAGTGTTGGTGTTCCTGGGTTTGGTGGTGCAGCACTAGGGGGTGGGTGGATTAGCAAGGGCAGGTTCAAATCCCCAGGGCATGTAACTGTGAATCTTGACATTCCATGGGTTGGGAGAGGGGTGTATCATGGGCCCTGGGGGGCTGGGGAGAAGGGAACAGTCAAGATCTAATGGGTTGTTTAGTGGTCATGGGGAAGGTTTTTCATTACCTTACAGTAATGGACACAGGACATTGTAAATATCATCAAAAGTATTAAACTGTATCATCTAAATTGTAAACTATACTGTAAATCACTGACAATATTTAGTTGCTATATTTTACTATCTACGTAACAGTTATAACAATGCTAACAACCAAAAAAAAAGGGGGGGGAGTTAATATGGGGTGCGAATGGGGGTGTGGTTTGGTATCTGGGAGTGTCCGGCACTCCGTGTGTGACTTTGCTGTGACCTAAAACTTCTTTGAAAATTAAATGAAAAATTGGGAGACAATGGGGATTGAGAGGAGGAAGGTGTCATGGCACACCAGACATCCGATAACACAGTGATAAAGGGAAGGAAAAAAAGGAAAAAAGAAAAGAGAAAGGAAAAAAAATGAATATATATATATATATATATTTTAAAGGCATTTCCTTTGCTTTTTTGCCCATTTTTTGAATGTCCCAATCCACTAATTATATTTTATTTTGTTTTGTTCTTTGTTTGATTATTGGTTTTTTTTCCTTCTCTTTTTTTTTTCCCCTGAGTTTCCTTATGTTTGTCTCTTGCATGTAAGCTTATCACACTTGTTTCTTTTTCCTAGTAAGTGTATTTGATTATTTCATGGACTAAATGTTCATGGAGGATTTGGATCACAGAAGGGTTACAATGGGTACTGCGGGAGATTATTGGGGGGGGTTGGGAGGGGTTTCGTTGAGATTGGTTCATCCGAATATACATGAAAGATATACAAAATCATTCAAAGGATCGGGGGATGGGGCATGGTCACGATGGGTGGATAATCACACAATAAATGAGGGAATCTGAATTCATAGCCTGGAGAGTTCTGCCACAGTCTCCAAGGGAGCAGCAATAGTCCTCTGAGTGTAGGGACAGTGCCTGTCAAAATAGGATGACACACTGATGTGTTTTTTTTATTGATGACTATCCTTGTGAGTCTTTGCTCTTGTAAATGAGACTTAGCCTGCAGTTGTGGGGTGCCTAAGGGTTGCCACCTGAGAGCCTCCTTGTTGCTCAAATGTGGCCTCTCTCTAAGCCAAGCTCAGCATATGATTGCATTACCTTCCCCCCAATGTGGGACATAACTCCCGGGAACGAGCCTCCCTGGCAATGAGGGATTAATACCAAGTGCCAACTGGCAACACAACTGGAAAAAGACCTTTAATAAAAGGGGGAAATGGTATAGACAAATGAGTTCAAGTGGCTACGAGACTTCAAAGAGAGTCGGGATGTCATCCCAGAGGTAACTCTTATGCACACCTCAGTAGGAGCTCATAGAACATCTAAGTGCCTATCTCCCCACTCAGAGGGGTTCCTGAGAGCTCCGGAGACACCCTGGTCCTATATAAGGGGGGATAGCCCCAGAGACTGATGCCTTATCAGTGGGTTCTATTTTGGAATCTGTGCTCCTGAGAGTGACAGAATCAGACTCAAATAAGTCCTCCCTGCACATGGTTCACCAGTCCCTTATATTCAAACCTATATGTGATGCTGGAGTTTTTCGATATACTTCCAGAGACTGGAGCCTCCCGCCTACCTATGTGCCAGGTGTGCATGAAATCTAGGTGGAGCTGCAACTCCTACCCTACAGCTCAATGGACTCATCCAAGTCACCTGGTGAGGAGACAATGATTGGAAATGGCCATCCCAGGGAATGGAGAGGGCCTGCATCTGCAGGCAGGATCATCCCACCCACCATATCCATGGGATATAAGCCCTTTCTCACTTGTAGTTGGAGTGGACATCACCATTCCAGTCCCCTCAGGATTGGGGGAAGAACTATGGACTAGAGTGGACTTGATGGTATTCTCTTGTTCACATATGGTGATTCTAGCAATGCAAGAAATTATAACAATGAGGTGGAGCCTGTGGCCACTTGACACTTTTGGAGTAGGGAGGGGATGAGCAGTTGAAATATAGGGGCTTCTTTGGGACTTGGAGGTTGTCCTGAGTACTGTTGTGGCAACGGATGTAGGCCATTTTAAATCAGCACACACCACTCAGAACTGAGTGGGAGAGAATGTGGTCTACAGTGTGAACTGTGGTCTATGGTTGGTGGCAAGGCTCCAGGATGTGTAAGTTCATTGAGGGTGGTGGGCCACACTTGTGGGAGATGTTTGTGTGGGATGTGGTGGGAGGTGTGGTAGGTGGGCAACATGGGAATCCCAGTGGTTTCCGTGTAATATTTTGGGTAATCTAAGCACCTCTTAAAATATATGTATATATATATATAACATTTTTGTAAGGAAATACACATATACATATATATTTATATATCATTTTACAAATGTTTGTATGTATTGTGAGAATTTTGATTTTTACCCACAATAAAAATAAATTAAAAAAAAAACTACTCAAACTCTGTTCTTTACCATGTTTTTATGTTTGAGACCCAACCCACCTAGGGGTGGGGATCAATGCACTACTGACTGTGGACCAGTCAATGCCCTCATCATAACTTAATCATGCCTAGATTAACAGACCAGTTTAAAAGCATATTCCAATATCTATATTTGGAATTCATAATGACATCAAACTGCTACATATCCATTTACCCATCTTATGCTATATATTATTTTATGGTGTATTTTAACACTTTAATGATGTTCTAGGCCACAGATATCATTACTACTTTATCCATTCAATAGTCATTTAGACATATGAATTTAATTAACAGATATTGTTCTTCCATCCATCCTGAATCTTGAATCTTCTGAGATAATTTTTTTTCTGCCTGAAGAATATTCTTTTGCATTTCTCTTAAAGTGAGTTGCTTCAAGCAAACTTTATTAGTTTTTACTCATCTGTAAAAGTATTTATTTCACTTCTTCCTGAAGTATTGAGATGATTTAATACACAGGCCTCAATGATCTCCACTGCTTTTGAGAGCACCCTTTGGGTTGAATTACTCCATTCTGTTGTAAATGTAATAGTTCTTTGGGGAAGAAATTCGGGGCTTTCAGTTTTTCAGCCTGCTTCCTGCATGCTCCCCAAAACTCCATGCAAAATCTGTGTGCTCTGGCTCTGGGGATGGAAATAATGGCACAAATCTCTGAGTAACACATCTGATTTCAGAGCTAAGATTTGGTGGAGAAACCACGGTATATTGAGTTTGTCTTGTGACCATTCTAGGGAACAGTTCAATGGTGGTCAGCAACCTGTTTTGCTCAATGATAGTCACACCCAAAGAATAGCTACTGCTTCATGAGTTCCCATTTCTCCCAGACTCTGGAGACCCCTATTGAGCAACGTGCCCTGGGTTAATACCCTCGTTTGAGTCTTGTGTGGACCCTGAAAAAGTAAGTTATTACTAACCCATTGTTGTGTGAGTAAACCTTTTGTTTGTAGGACATTTTGGTTAGATTCAGATAAGGGATCTTTTGAAAAAGTCACTTTTTGTTAGATTGCTTTAGTTTAGTTACAGGTATCTGATTAGACATCAGGCACCAGGATGAACCCCAATTATTGTGCTAAGTCCTACATACCTGGAACACACAGAGAGTGCTGCCATGTTTACCCTGCCTTGTGGGAGAGGGCTCCTGGATCTCCTACAGCTGTGGAGAGACACAGAAACCCAGCGAGGCTGTGGGAGAGACCAGAGGCTGGAGTCATGAAGCTGAAAACATCCAGGCCAGAGGAGAAGGGAGATGTGCAAGCAATTGTGTCTGATGGCCCACTGCTGAGCTCTGGGAGAAAGTGAGTTTGGAGGAGATGGCAGAGAGATAGGCAGGCCCAAAATTTTTCTTGCAAGGAGTCCAGCAAGCACCTGACCCTTGCTAAGACAGCACTTTTGATGATGCTTTGATTTGGAAATTTTCACAACCTCAGAACTGTAAGCTTTAACCAAATAAGTTCCAATAAAATCAAACTATTTCTGCATATATGCTTCATAAGCTGCAGCATTGGCATAGTAAAAGAATGGTTTGGACATTGTGATTGAAAGCAAGTGTATAGCAGCCAAACAAACCATTATCTTACTTAACTTTCAAACTTGAATTACCTCCTGCATTCACAGAGTGTTAGGTAAAACCAGTGTTTTGAAGATGATTTTAAGTGAAAACGTATGCATAGCAGCAAACAAATCACAAATCCAACTAAAATTTTAAAAGTGAAGAAACTACTGCATTGGTATAGCATTCCATAAAAGCAGAGTTTTTACATTGATTGTGAGTGAAACAAGTGCACAGCAGGAAACAAACAAGTATCTTACTTACATATCAAAGTCGACTTTCCTCCTGCCTTCACAGCAGGTTAGGTAAAACCAGGATTTTGAAGATAATTGTAAGTGAAAACACACACATAGCAGCAAATAAAACACAAATCTTATTTAGATTTGTGAATTAAAGAAACTATTGCATTGTCGTAGCATTAAGAAAAATCAGTGTTTTGGCATAGTGAGTGAGAGCAAGTACATAGCAGGCAAACAAACAAGCAACTTACTTACTTTTCAAACTGAAGTACCTCCTGCATTCACAGCTTGTTAGGTAAAACCAGGGTTTTGAAGATAATTGTAAGTGAAAACACATGCATAGCAGAAAATAAAACAAAACTTATTGATATTTGTAAAGAAATTACTGCATTGGTGTAGCATTACGAAAAAGAAGTGTGTTGGCATAGTGAATGAAAGCAAGTGCATAGTAACCAAACAAAGAAGTATCTTACTTACCTTTCAAACTAGGAGTACCTCCTGCATTCACTGAGAGTTATGTGAAACCAGTGTCTTGAAGTTTATTTTTAGTGAAAATTCGTGCAAAGCTGGCAATGAAACAAGTTACTTTAATGGTTTTCTAAACTGAAGAATTGACTGCATTAACCCAGCATTAGGGAAAAGCAATGTTTTGAAGTTGATTGTAACTGAAAACACATGCAGAACACCAAACAAAATGCAAATCTTACTTAGATTTGAAAAGTGGGAAACTATTGCTTTGGCATAGCATTAGGTTAAAGCAGTGTTTTTACACTGATTCTTAGAGAAAGCAAGTGCATAACAGCCAAACAAACAAGTTACTTACTTATGATTCAAAGTTGAAATACCTCCTGCCTTCACAGTGTTTTAGGTAAAGCCAGTGTTTTCAAGTTAATTTTAACTGAAAACACATACATAGTAGCAAATAAAACACAAATCTTATTTAGATTTGTAAAGTAAAGAAACTACTGCTTTGGTGTATCTATAAGTAAAAGGAGTGTGTTGGCATAGTGAGTGAAAGCAAGTGCATAGCAGCCAAAGAAACCAGTATCTTACTTACGTTTCAAAGCTGAAGTACCACGTGCATTCAAAGTGTGTTAGGTAAAACCAGGGTTTTGAAGATAATTGTCAGTGAAAACACATGGATACAGCAAATAAAATACAAATTGTATTGAGATTTGTAAAGTAAAAATCTTTGTACTGGCATAACATTAGGAAAAAGTAGTGTGTTGGCATAGTGAGTGAAAGCAAGTGCATAGCAGCCAAACAAACAAGTATCTTACATACCTTTCAAACATGACATACCTCATGCTTTCTCAGAGTGTTAGGTGAAACCAGGGTCTTGAAGTTGATTTTAAGTGAAAATATGTGCAAAACAGCCAATGAAACCAGTTTCTTTATTGGGTTTCTAAACTGAAGACTTGACTGCATTCACCCAGCATTGGTGAAAAGCACTGCTTTGAAGTTGACTGTAAGTGAAAACACGTGCATAGTGGCAAAAGAAAGAAATTTACATAGGTTTTCAAAGTGAAGAGACTGCAGTATTGGCAGAGTAAAAGCAGGGTTTTGACATTGTGAGTGAAAACAAGTGTATTGCACCGAAACAAACAAGTATCTTATTATCTTTCAAACTTGTTACCTCCTAGATTCACAGAGTAATAGGCAAAACCAGTGTTTTGAAGATGATTTTAAGTGAAAACACATGCATAGCAGCAAACAAAACACAATTCTTACTTAAAATTGAAAAGTGAAGAAACTATTGCATAGGTGTACCATTAGGAAAAAGCAGTGTGTTAGCATAGTGAATGAAAGGTAGTGCATAGCAGCAAAACAAACAAGTATCTTACTTATGTGTCAAAGTTGAAGTGCCTCCTGCATTCACAATGAGTTAGGTGAAACCAGTGTTTTGAAGGTGATTTTATATGAAAGCACGTGCAAAGCACCCAATGAAACACGTTTATTTCTTGGTTTCATAAACTGAAGAATTGACTGCATTCACACAGCATTAGGGAAATCAGCATTTTGAAGTTGATTGTAAATGAAAATATGTGCATGGAAGCAAAAGATAGAAACTTACTTAGGTTTCCAAAGTAAAGAAACTGCAGCATTGGCATCGTAAAAGTAACATTTTGACATTGTGGGTGAAAGCAATTGTATAGCAGCGAAACAAACAATTATCTTACTTAACATTCAAACTTGAATTACCTCCTGTATTCAGAACGTGTTAGGTAAAATTAGTGTTTTGAACATGATTTTAAGTGAAAAGACAGGCATAGCAACCAACAGAAGACAAATCTTACTTAGATTTGAAAGTGGGAAACTACTGCTTTGGCATAGCATTAGGTAAAAGCAGTGTTTTTACATTGATTGTGAGTGAAAGTAAGTGCATAGCAGCCAAACAAACAAGTATCTTACTTAGGTTTCAAAGGCGAAGTACCTCCTGCATTCACAGCGTGTTAGGTAAAACTAGTGTTTTGAAGATAATTGTAGGGGAAAACATGCATAGCAGCAAATAAAACACAAATCTTATTGAGATTTGTAAAGTAAAGAAACTACTGCATTAGTATAGAATTTGGAAAAGGCAGTGTGTTGGCACAGAGAGTGAAAGCAAATGCATAGCTGATACACAAACAAGTATCTTACTTACCATTCAAATTTCAAGTACCTCCTGCATTCACAGAGTGTTAGGTAAATCAGTGTTCTGAAAGTTATTTTAAGTAAAAAGACATGCATAGCATAAAATGAAACACAAATCTTATTTAGATTAGTAAAGTGAGAAAACCTCTGCATTGGTGTAGAATTTGGTAAAAGCAGGGTTTGACATTCTGAGTTAAAGCAAGTGCATAGCACCCAAATATAAAATATCTTACTTAATTTTCATAGTTGAATTACTTCCTGCATTCAGAGTGTTAGTTAAAACCAGTGTTTTGAAGATGATTTTAAGTGAAAGCACATGCATAGCAGTAAAAGAAACACAAATCTTGCTTAGATTTGAAAAGTTAAGAAACTACAGCTTTGCATCACATTAGGTAAAAGCTTAGTTTCCACTTTGATTATTAGTGAAACAAGGAAATAGCCACGAAACAAACAAGTATCTTACTTACATTTCAAGTTGAAGTACCTCCTGCATTCACAGTATGTTATGTAAATCCTTTGTATTGAAGATAATTTTAAGTGAAAACATATGCATAGAAGCGAATAAAACACAAAACTTAGATTTATAATATAAAGAATCTACTGCATTGGCAGAACATTTGGAAAAAGCAGTGTGTTGGCACAGTGAGTGTAACAAGTGAATAGAAGTCAAACAAACAAGTATCATACTTACCTTACAAACTTGAAGTACCTCCTGCATTCACAGAGAGTTAGGTGAAACCAGTGTATTGAAGTTGATTTTAAATGAAAACATGTGCAAATGAGGCAATGAAACAAGTTTATTTCTTAGTTTCAGAAAATGAAGAATTGACTGCATTCACACAGCATTAGGGAAAAGCGTGCTTTGAAGTTGATTGTAAGTGAAAACACGTGCATAGCAGAAAAAGAAAGAAACTTACTTAGATTTCCAAAGAGGGAAACTGCAACATTCACTTTGTAAAGCAGGATTTTGATATTGTGAGTGAAAGCAAGTGTATAGCAGCCAAACAAACAAGTATCTTATTTAACATTCAAACTTGAATTACCTCCTGCATTCAGAGCATGTTAGGCAAAACCAGTGTTTTGAAGATGAATTTAAGTGAAAACACAGGCATAGCAACAAAGAAAACACAAATATTTCTTAGATTGGAAAAGTTAAGAAACTACTGCTTTGGCATAACATTAAGTAAAAGCAGTGTTTTTACATTGATTGTGAGTGAAAGCAAGTGCATAGCAGCCAAACAAACAAGTATCTTACTTAGGTTTAAAGCTGAAGTACCTACTGCATTCACAGTGTGTTAGGCAAAACCAGTGTTTTGAAGATAATTGTAAGTGAAAACATATGCATAGCAGCAAATAAAACACAAATCTTATTGAGATTTGTAAAGCAAAGAAAGCATTGCATTGGCGTAGCATTATTAAAAAACTGTGTTGGCGTACTGCATGAAAGCAATTGCATAGCAGCCGAACAAACAAACATCTTACTTTCCTTTCAAACTTGAAGTACCTCCTGCATTCACAGAGAATTACATGAAATCCGTGTCTTAATGTTGATTTTAAGTGAAAAATGCAAAGCAGCCAATTAAACAAGTTTGTTTATTAGTTTTCTAAACTGAAGAATTGATGGCATTCACCCACACTTATGGAAAAGCAGGGTTTTGAATTTGGTTGTAAGTGAAAACACGTATATAACAGCAAATGAAAGAAACTTACTTAGATTTTCAATGTGAAGAAATGCAGCATTGTCATAGTGAAAGCACGGTTTTGACATTGTGGGTGTAAGCAATTGTACAGCAGTCAAGGAAACAGGTATCTTACTTAACTTTCAAACTTGAATTACCTCCTGCATTCACAGCATGTTAAGTAAAAGAAGTGTTTTGAAGATGAGTTTAACTGAAAACACCTGCATAGCAGCAAACAAAACACAAATCTTACTTAGATTTGAAGAGTTAAGAAACTACATCATTGGCATAGCATTAGGTGTAAACAGTGTTGTTACATTGATTGTGAATGAAAGCAAGTGCATACCAGCCAAATAAACAAGTATCTTACTTACCATTCAAACTTGAAGAACCTCATGCATTCACAGAGAGTTAGGTGAAACCAGTGTCTTGACGTTGATATTTTAAGTGAAAACACATGCATAACAGCAAACAAAACACAAATCTTACTTAGATTTGAAAGTGAAGAAACTAGTGCTTTTGCATAGCATTAAGTAAAACCAGTGTTCTTACATTGATTGTGAGTGAAACAAATGCATAGCAGCCAAACAAACAAGTATCTTACTTACCATTCAAAGTTCCAGGACCTCCTGCATTCACAGAGTGATATGTAAAATCAGTGCTCTGAAGGTGATTGTAAGTGAAAACTCATGCCTAGCAGAAAATGAATCAAATCTTATTTAGATTAGGAAAGTGAAGAAACCTCTGCATTGGCGTAGCACTTGGTAAAAGCAGTGTTTTGACATTGTGAGTTAAAGCAAATGCATAACAGCAAACAGAAAAGTTACTTACCTTTCAAACTTGAAGTACTTCCCACATTCACAGAGGGTTAAGTGAAAGTAGTGTCTTTAAGTTTATTGTAAGTGGCAACGTGTGCAAAGTAGCCAATTAAACAAGTTTCTTTATTGGCTTTCTAAACCAAAGAACAGACTGCAGTCACCCAGCATTAGGGAAAGTCAGTGTTTTGGAGTTGACATGTGTTTTACATGTATAGCAGTAAAAGAATGAAAGTAACTAAGATTTCCATAGTGAAGAAACCACAGCATTGCCATAGTAAAAGCAGGGTTTTGACATTGTGAGTTAAAGCAAGAGCATAGCAGCCAAACATACAAGTATCTTACATAGCTTTCATAGTTGAATTACTTCCTGCATTCACAGAGCGTTAGCTAAAACCAGTGTTTTGAAGTTGATTTTAAGTGAAAACACATCCATAGCAGTAAAAGAAACACAAATATTGCTTAGATTTGAAAAGTACAGAAAATCCAGCTTTGGCATAGCATTATGTAAAAGCTTAGTTTCTACATTGATTATTAGTGAAACAAGGAAATAGCCATCAAACAAATAAATACCTTTCTTACATTTCAAGTTAAAGTACCTCCTGCATTCACAGCGTGTTATGTAAATCCAGTGTATTGAAGATGATTTTAAGTGAAAACACATCCATAGCCACATACAAAACACAAATCGTACTTAAATTTGAAAAGTGAAAAAATTACTTCATTGGCATAGCATTAGGTAAAAGCAGTATTTTGACATTGTGAGTTAAAGCAAGTGCATAGCAGCCAAACAAAAAAGTAACTTACTTACCTTTCAAACATGAAGTACCTCCTACATTCACAGAGTTAGGTGGAAGCAGTCCCTTGAAATTGATTGTAAGTGAAAACACGGGCAAAGCAGACAATGAAACAAGCTTTTTTTTTTTTTTTTTTGGTTTCCTAAACTAAAGAATTGACTGCATTCACCCAGAGTTAGAGAAAGCAGTTTTTTGAAGTTGATTGCAAGTGAAACCACGTGCATAGAAGCCAAAGAAAGAAGAATCCTACTGAGATTTCCAAAGTGAAGAAACCACAGCATTGGCATAGTAAAATCAGGGTTTTGACATTGTGAGTGAAAGCAAGTGTATAGCAGTCAAAAAAACAAGTACCTTACTTACCATTCAAAGTTGAAATACCTCCTGCATTTACAGAGAGTTAGGTAAAACCAGTGCTTTGAAGGTGATTGTAAGTGAAAACACATGCATAGCAGAAAATGAAACACAAATCTTATTTCGATTAGTAAAGTGAAGAAACCTCTGCATTGGTGTAGCATTTGGTAAAAGAAGTGCTTTGACATTGTGAGTAAAAGCAAGTGCATAGCAGCCAAACAAACAAGGAACTTACTGATCTTTCAATCTTGAAGTACCTCTGCATTCACAGAGAGTTAGGTGAAAGCTGTTTCTTGAAGTTGATTGTAAGTGGCAACACCTGCAAAGCAGCCAATGAAACATATTTCTTTATTGGTTTTCTAAACCAAAGAACTGACTGCCTTCACCCAGCATTAGGGAAATGCAGTGTTTTGAAGTTTGTTGTAAGTGAAAATATGTGCATATGAGCAAAAGAAAGAAACTTACTTAAAATTCCAATGTGAAGAAACTGCTGTATTGGCATAGTAAAAGCAGGATTTTGACCCTGTGAGTGAAAGCAATTGTACAGCAGCCAAGCAAACAAGTATCTTGCTTAGATTTAAAAGTTGAATATCCTCCTGATTTCACAGAGTGTTAGGTAAAACCAGTGTTTTGAAGATGATTCTAAGTGAAAACAGTGCATAGCAGAAAACAAAACTTAAATATTATCCATATTTGAAAACTGAGGAACCTGCTGCATTTGCATAGCATTAGGTAAAAGAAGTGTTTTTACATTGATTGTGAGTGAAAGCAAGTGCATAGCAGGAAAAGAAACAAGTATCTTACTTACATTTCAAAGTTGAAATACCTTCTGCATTCACAGAAGGTTAGGTGAAAGCAGTGTCTTAAAGTTGATTGTAAGTGAAAATACATGCATAGCAGGAAAAGAAAGAAACTTATATAGATTTTCAAAGTGAAGAATCTGCAGCATTGGCATAGTAAAAGTACAGTTTTGACATTGTGAGTGAAAACGAGTGTATAGCACCCAAAAAACAAGTATCTTAATTAACATTTAAAATTCATTTACCTCCTAGATTCACAGTGTTAGGCAAAACCAGTGTTTTCAAGATGATTTTAAGTGAAAACACATGCATAGCAGCAAAAAAAACACAGCTCTTACTTAGATTTGAAAAGTGATAAACTACTGCATTGGCATAACATTAGGTAAAAACACTGTTTTCACATTCATTGTGAGAGAAAACAAGTGCATAGCAGCCAAACAAAGAGGTATTTTACTTACATTTCAAAGTGGAAATAGCTCTAGCATTCACAGCGTGTTAAGTAAAATGACTGTTTTGAAATAATTGTATGTGAAAACACACACATAGCAGCAAATAAAACACAAATTTTGAGATTTGTAAAGAAACTACTACATTGGAGTAGCATTAGGAAAAAGCAGTGTGTTGGCATAGTGAGGAAAAGCAAGTACATAGAAGCCAAACAAATATCTTACTTACATTTCAAACTTGAAGTACCTCCTGCATTCACAGTGTTAGGTAAAATCAGTGTCTTGAAGTTGATTTAGTGAAAACACGTGCAAATCAGCCAAAGAAACAATTTTCTTTATTGGTTTTCTAAACTGAAGTATTCACTGCATTCAACCAGCTTTAGAGAAAAGCAGTGTTTTGAAGTTAATTGTAAGTGAAAACACGTGCATAGCAGCCAAAGAAAGATTCTTCCTAATTTACCAAAGTGAAGAAATTGCAGCATAGGCATAGTAAAAGCAGGGTTTTGACATTGTGAGTGAAAGCCAGTGTATGGAGGCAAACAAACAAGTATCTTACTTAACTTTCAAACTTGAATTACCTCCTGCATTCACAGTGTGGTAGGTACAACCATTGTTTTGAAGATGTTTTATGTGAAAACACATTTATAGCAGGAAACAAAACACAAATCTTACTTAGATTTGAAAAGTGAAGAGACTACTTCATTAGCACAGCATTAGGGAAAAGCAGTGTTTATACATTAATTGTAAGTGAAATTAAGCACATAGAAGCCAAACACAGAAGTATCTTACTTAAGTTTCAAAGTTAAGTACCACCCTGCATCCAGAGTGTTAGGTAAACCAGTGTCTTGAAGCTGATTTTAAGTGAAAACACGTGCATAGCAGCAAAAGAAAGAAAGTTACTTAGATTTCCAAATTGAAGAAACTGTAACATTGGCATAGTAAAAGCAGGGTTTTATTAACATTGTGGGTGAAAACAAGGGTAGAGCTGCCAAAAAAAGTATCTTACTTAACTTTCAAACTTCAATACCTCCTGAGTTCACTGAGTATTAGGTAAAACCAGTGTTTTCAAGCTGATTTTAAGTGAAAACACAGGCATAGCAGCACACAAAACATAAATCTCACTTAGATTTGAAAAGTGAAGAAAATACTTCATTGGCATAGCATTATGTAAAAGCAGTGTTTTAACATTAATTGTAAGTGAAATCAACTTCATAGCAGCCAAAGAAACAAGTATCTAACTTATATTTCAAAGTTGAAGTACCTCCTGCATTCACAGAGTGTTAGGAAAACCAGTGTTTTGAAAATGATTTAAGTGAAAAGTCAGGCATAGCAGCAAACAAAACACACATCTTACTTAGATTTTAAAAATGAAGAAACAACTGCATTGGCATTGCATTAGGTAAAAGCCGTGCTTTTACATGGATTGTTAGTGAAAAGAAGTGCAGAGTAGACAAATAAGTATCTTACTTATTTTCAAAGTTGAACTACCTCCTGCATTCACATTGTGTTTGGTAAAACCAGTGCTTTGAAGATAATTGTAAGTGAAAACACATGCATAGCAGCAAACAAAACAGAAATCTTACTTATGTTTGAAAAGTGAAGAAACTACTGCATAAGAATCCATTAGGAAAAAGCAGTGTGTTGGCATAGTGAATGAAAGCAAGTGCATAGAAGACAAACAAACAAGTATCTTACTTATCTTTCAAACCTGATGTACCTCCTGCATTCTCAGATTTAGGTGATACCAGTTTCTTGAAGTTGATTTTAAGTGAAAACACGTGCATAGCAGCAATAGAAAGAAACTTACTTAGATTTCCAAAGTGAAGAAATTGCAGCATTGGCATAGTAGAAGCAGGGTTTTGACCTTGGGAGTGAAAGCAATTGTGTAGCAGCCAAAGATACAAGTATCTTACTTAACTTTCAAAGGTTAATTACCTCCTGTATTCATGGAGTGTTAGGTAAACCCAGTGTTTTGAAGATGAATTTAAGTGAAAACACATGTGTAGCAGCAATCAAAATACAAATTTTACTTAGATTTCAAAAGTGTAGAAACTACTGAATTGGCATAGCATCAGGTAAAAGCAGTGTTTTTACATGGATTGTGAGTGAAAGCAAGAGCATAGCAGGAAAACAAACAAGTATCTTACATTTCAAAGTGGAAGCACCTAATGCATACAGAGCCTGTTAGGTAAAAGCAATGTTTTGAAGATAATTGTAAGTGAAAACACTTGCATAGCAGGAAATAAAACAGAAATCTTAATTATACTTGTAAAGTAAAGGAACTACTGCTTTGGCTTAGCATTAGGAAAAAGCAGTGTGTTGGCATAGTGAGTGAAACAAGTGCATAGCAGGAAAACAAACATGTACCTTAATTGCATTTCAAAGCTAAAATACCTCCTACATGCACAGCATGTGGTAAAACCAGTGTTTTTAAGATAACTGTAAGTGAAAACACATACATAGCAGCAAATAAAACACAAATCTTATTGAGATTTGTAAAATAAAGAAACTACTGCATTGGTGTAGCATTAGGTAAAAGAGTGTGTTGGAATAGTGAGTGAAAGCAAGTGCATAGTAGCCAAACAAATAGTATCTCTCTGACCTTTGAAACTTGAAGTATCTCCTGCATTCACAGAGAGTTAAGTGAAACCAGTGTCCTGAAGTTGATGTTAAGTGAAACACATGCAAAGCAGCCAATAAAACAAGTTCCTTTATTGGTTTTCTAAACTGAAGAATTGACTGTATTCACCCGGAGTTAGGGAAAAGCAGTGTTTTGAAGTTGATTGTGAGTGAACTCACATATATAGCAGCAAAAGAAAGAAAGTTATTTAGATTTCCAAAGTGAAGAAACTGCAGCATTGGCATAGTAAAAGCAGGGTTTTGACATTGTGGGTGAAAACAAGTGTATAGCAGCCACACAAACAAGTATCTTACTTAACTTTCAAAAGGGAATTTCATCCTGCATTCACAGAGTGTTAGGTAAACCCAGTGTTTTCAAGATGATTTTAAGTGAAAACATATGCATAGCAGCAAACAAAAGAGAAATCTAAATTAGATTTCAAAAGTGAAGAACCTACTGCATTGGCACAGCTTTAGGAAAAAGCAGCATTTTTACATGAATTGTAAGTGAAAAGAAACACAAAGCAGCCAAACAAACAAGTATCTCACATACGTTTCAAAGTTGAAGTATTTCTGCATTCACAGAGTATTAGATAAACCAGTGTTTGAAGATGATTTTTAGTGAAAACACACGCATAGAAGCAAACAAAACTGTTCTTATGTAGATTTGAAAAATGAAAAACCTACTGCATTGGCATAGCATTAGATAAAAGCAGCGATTTTAAATTGTGATCAAAAGCAAATACACAGCAGACAAAAAAGCAAGTATCTTACTTATCTTTCAAACTTGAAGTACCTCCTAAATTCACAGCGTGTTAGGTAAAATCAGTGATTTAAAGATGATTTTAAGTGAAAACAAATGCATAGCAGCAAACAATCACAAATCTTAATTAGATTTGATAAGAGAAGAAACAACAGCCTTGGCATAGCATTAGATAAAAGCAGTGTTTTTACATTGTGATCAAAAGCAAGTGCATAACAGCCAAACTAGCAGGTATCTTACTTACCTTTCAAACTTGAAGTACCTCCTGCATTCACAGAGTTAGGTGAAAGTAATGCCTTGGAGTTTATTTTAATTGAAAACATGTGCAAATCAGCCAATGAAACAAGTTTCTTTATTGGTTTTCTAAACTGAAGAATTGACTGCATTCACCCAGTGTTAGGAAAAGCAGTGTTTTGAAGTAGATGTACATAGCAGCAAAGAAAGAAGTGTACTTAAATTTCCATACGGAAGAAACTGCAACATTTGCATAGTAAAAGCAGGGTTTTGAAATTGTGAGTGAAAACAAGTGTATAGCAGTTAAACAAACTATCTTACTTAACTGTCAAATGTGGATTACCTCCTGCATTCACAGCATGTTAGTTAAAGCCAGTGTTTTGAAGATGATTTTAAGTGGAAACACATTAATAGCAGCAAAGAAAACACAAGTCTTACTTAGAATTGTAAAGTGAAGAAAATTCTGCATTGGAGTAGCATTAGGAAAAAGCAGTGTGTTGGCATAGTGAGTGAAAGCAAGTGCATAGTAGCCAAACAAATATTTTACTTGACTTTCAAACTTGAGTTACCTCCCATATTCACAGTGTTAGGCAAAACCACAGTTTTGGAGATGTTTTTAAGTGAAAACACATGCCTACAGCAGACAAAACACAAATCTTACTTTGGTTTGAAAAGTGAAGAAACAACTGCATTGGCATTGCATTAGGTAAAAGCAGTGCTTTTACATTGATTCTTAGTTAAAGCAAGTGCATAGTAGCTAAATAAACAAGTATCTTACTTACATTTCAAAGTTGAACTACCTCATGCATTCACAGTGTGTTTGGTAAAGCCAGTGCTTTGAAGATAATTGCTAAGTGAAAACACATGTATAGCAGCAAATAAAACAGAAATCTTACTTAGATGTGAAAAGTGAAGAAACTACTGCATAAGCGTATCATTCGGAAAAAGCAGTGTGTTAGCATAGTGAATGAAAGCAAGTGCATAAGAGACAAACAAACAAGTATCTTACTTACCTTTCAAACTTGATGTACCTCCTGCATTCTTCATTTTTGTAAAGTAAATAAGATACTACTTTCCTTTGCTGCCATGTACTTGTTTTCACTTGCAACCAATGTCAAAACACTGTTATTTTTTCTATGTGAATGCTGCAATTCCTTCCCTTTTGAAATCTATGTAAGCTCGTGTTTTCACTTACACTCAGCTTCAGAGAACTGTTTTTCCCTAATGCTCGGTGAATGCAGTCACTTCTTCACTTTAGAAAACCAATATAGAAACTTGTTTCATTGCCTTCTTTGCATGTGTTTTCACTTACAATGAATTTCAAGTCACTGGTGTCACCTATCTCTCTGTGAATGCAGGAGGTACTTCACGTTTGTAAGGCAGGTAAGATACTTGTATTTTTGCTTCTATGCACTTGTTTTCACTCACAATCAATGTCAAATCCTGCTTTTACCTAAAACTATGTCAATGCAGTGGTTTCTTCAGTTTTCAAAACTAAACAGGATACTCATTTCATTGACAGCTATGCACTTGCTTGGAGTTACAATGATCTTCAAAACCCTGGTTTTAACCTAAAGCTCTGTGAATCCAGATGGTTTTCACGTTTGTAAAGTAAGAAAGATATTCTTTCTTTGGCTTCTATACCCTTGTTTTCACTTACAACCAATGTCAAAACACTGATTTTACCTAACGATATGCCAATGCAGTAGTTCATTCACTGTAGAAATCTAAGTAAGATTTGTGTTTAATTTCCTGCTATGCATGTGTTTTCACGTACAATCACCTACAAATCACTGGTTTTACCTAATACTCTGTGAATACTTTAGGTACTTCAACTTTTAAAGTTAAGTAATATCTTGGTTACCCTGGCTAGCGTGCGTTAGCTTTCACTCACAATGTCAAAAGCCTGCTTTTACCTAATGCTATGCCAATGCAGTGGTTTCTTCAGTTTTCAAATCTAAGCCAGATACTTATTTCATTGGGAGCTATGCACTTCTTGGAATTACAAACAAGTTCAAACTCCTGGTTTTAACCAAAAGTTCTGTGAATCCTGAATGTTCTTCATGTTTGAAAGTAAGAAAGATACTTGTTTCCTTGGCTGCTCTGCCCTTGTTTTCACTTATAACCAATGTCAAACACTGCTTTTCTATGCCAATGCTGCAGTGCCTTCTCTTTTGAAATCTGAGTAAGTTTCTAGTTTCTTTGGCTGCTAAGCACGTGTTTTCACTTACAATCAACTTCAAAGAAAGGCTTTTCCAAGTGCTCAGGGGATGCAGTCATTTCTTCAGTTTATAAAACCAATAAATAAACTTGTTTCACTCTCTGCTTTGCACGTGTTTTCACTTACAATCAACTTCAAGAATTTGGTTTCACCTAACTCTCTGAGAATGCAGGATGTACTTCAATTTTGAAAGGTAAGTAAGATACTTGTTTGCTTGGCTTCTATGTGCTTACTTTCATTCACCATCAATGTTAAAACACTGCTTTTACCTAATGTTATGTCAATGCAGTGGTTTCTCCATTTTTAAAAACTAAGCAAGATATTCATTTTATTGGCAGGTATGCACTTGGTTGGAATTACAATCACCTTAAAAAACCAGGTTTTAATATAAAACTGTGAATCCAGGATCTTCTTCTCATATGTAAAGTAGTAAAGATACTTGTTTCCTTACCTGCTATGCCATTGTTTTCACTTACAACCAATGTCAAACCATCGCTTTTACCTAATGGTATACCAATGCAGTAGTTTCCTCACTTTTGAAATGTAAGTAAGATTTGTGTTTCATTTATGCTATGCATGTGTTTTCTCTTACAATCACCTTCAAAACACTGGTTTTAACTAACACTCTGGGAATTCACGTGGTACTTCATCTTTGCAAGGTAAGTAAGATCCTTGATTCCCTGTAGTTATGCTCTTGCTTTTACTCAAATTGTGAAAACCCTACTTTTACATAATGCTCTGTCAAAGCACAGGTTCTTCACTTTTGTAAAATATATAAGATACTTCTTTCCTTGTGTGCTATGCACTTGTTTTCACTTATAACCAATGTCAACACACTGCTTTTTCAAAGCTAATGCTGCATTTACTTCACTTTTGAAATCTAAGTAAGATTCTAGTTTCTTTTGCTGCTATGCACGTGTTTTCACTCACAATCAACTTCAAGTCACTACTTTTCCCTAAAGCTCAGTGAATGCAGTCGATTCCTCAGTTTAGAGAACCAATAAAGGAACTTGTTTCATTGGCAGCTTTCCATGTGTTTTCATGTATAATCAACTTCAAGACAATTGTTTCACCTAACACTCTGTGAATGCAGGAGGAACATCAAGTTTGAAAGGAAAGTAAGATACTTATTTGTTTGGCTGGTATGCATTTGCTTTCACTCACAATCAATGTCAAAACATTGGTTTTACCTAATGTTATGCCAGTGCAGTGTTTTTTCAGGTTTCAAAACTAAGCAGGATACTCATTTAATTGGCAGCTATGCACTTGCTTGGAGTTACAATCAACTCCACAATCCTGGTTTTAACCTTAAAGTCTGTGAGTCGAGGAGCTTCTTAATGTTTGCTTAGTAAGAAAGATTTTTTTTCCCTTGGCTGCTATGCCCTTTTTATCACTTACAACCAATGTCAAAACAACACTTTTACATAACGCTATGCCAATGTAATAGTTTCTTCACTTTTGAAATGTAAGTAAGGTTTGTATTTCATTTCCTGCTATGCATGTGTTTTCACTTACAATCGCTTTCAAACCACTGGTGTTACCTAACACTCTGTGAATTCACGAGGTACTTCATCTTTGAAAGGTAAGTAAGATACTTGTTTCCCTGGCTACTATGCAATTGCTTTCACTCAGAATGCCAATACCAGGCTTATACCTAATGTTCTGCCAATGCAGTAGTTCTTCACTTTTCTAAAGTAAATAAGATATTTCTTTCCTTGGTTGGTATGCACTTGTTTTCACATACAACCAATGCCTAAACACTGATTTTTCTGTTCCAATGCAGCAGTTTCTTCAGTTTGAAATCTTAGGAATATTCTAATTTCTTTTGCTGCTATGCAAGTGTTTTCACTAACAATCAACTTCAAAGCAATGACTTTCCCTAATGCTTGGTGAATGCTGTTGGTCCTTCACTTTAGAGAACCAATAAAGAGACTTGTTTCATTGGCTGCTTTGCACGTGTTTTCACTTACAATTCACTTCAAAACACAGGTTTCACCTAATTGTCTGTGAATGCAGAAAGTACTTCAAGTTTGAATGTTAAGTAAGATACTTGTTAGCTTGGCTGCTATGCACTTGCTTTTACTCACAATCAATGTCTTAACACTGATTTTACCTAATACTTTGCCAATGCCATGTTTTCTTCAAAAACTAAACAGGATACTCATATCATTGTCAGGTATGCACTTGCTTGGAGATACAATCTACTTCAAAATCCTGGCATTAACCAAAAGGTCTGTGAATCCAGAAGGTTCTTCACGTTTGAAACATAAGAAAGTTTCTTTTTTCCTCTGGTGATATGCCCTTGTTTTCACTTACAACCAATGTCAAAACATCGGTTTTACCTAACGGTATGCAAATGCAGTAGTTTGTTCTATTTAGAAATCTATGTAAGATATGTGTTTCATTTGCTGTTTTGCATGTGTTTTCATTTACAATCACCTTCAAAAGACTTGTTTTATCTAACACTCTGGGTTAGCACTGGTACTATATCTTTGAAAGGTAATTAATATCCTTGTTTCCATGGGTGTTATGCAAAAGCTTTCATTCACAATATCAAACCCTGCTTTTACCAAATGCTTTGCCAATGCAGAGGTTCTTCACTTTTGTAAAATAAAGAAGATATTACTTTCCATGGTTGCTTTGCACTTGTTTTCACATACAACCAATGTCAAAACACTGCTTTTTCTATGCCAATACAGCTGTTTCTTCCCTTTTGAAATCTAAGGAGGATTCAAGGTCCTTTTGCAACTATGCACGTGTTTTCACTTAAAATTATCATCAAAGCACTGATTTTTCCTAACACTTGGTGAATGCTGTCAGTTCTTCAGTTTATAGAACCAATAAAGAAACTTGTTTCATTGGCTTCTTTGCACGTGTTTTCATTTACAATCAACTTCAAGACACTTGTTTCACCTAACTCTCTGTGAATGCAAGAGGAACCTCAAGTTTGAACGGTAGGTAAGATTTTCTTTTGGCTGCTATGCACTTGCTTTCACTCAAAATCAATGTCAAAACACTGCTTTTACATAATGCTATGCCAATACAGTGGTTTCTTCAGTTTTCAAAACTAAGCAGGATACTTATTTCATGGGCAGCTATGCACTTAGGTGGAGTTACAATCAACTTCAAAATCCTTTTCACCTAAAACTCTGGGAATCCAGAAGTTTCATCAAGTCTGTAAAGTAAGAAAGATATTTGGTCCCTTGGCTTCTATGCCCTTGTTTACACTTACAACGAATATCAAAACAATGCTTTTACCTAACAGTATGCCAATGCAGTAGTTTCTTCACTTTTGAAATCTAAGTAAGGTTTGTGTTTCATTGGCTGCTATGCATGAGTTTTCACTTACAATCACCTTCAAACCACTGGTTTTGCCTAATGCCCTGTGAATCCACGAGGTACTTCATCTTTGAAAGGTAAGTAAGATACTTGTTTCCCTGGCTGCTATGCAATTGCTTTCACTCACAATGTCAAAACCAGGCTTTTACCTAATGCTCTGCCAAAGCTGAAGCTCTTCACTTTTCTGAAGTGAATATGATATTTCTTTCCTTGGCTGCTATGCCCTTGTTTTCACTTACAACCAATGTAAAAACATCACTTTAATGTAACATTATGCTAATTCAGTAGTTTCATCACTTTTAAAATCTATGTAAGATTTGTGTTCCATTTGCTGCTTTGCATGTGTTTTCCCTAACAATCACCTTCAAAACGTTGGTTTTACCTAACACTCCATGAATGCAGGAGGTAATTCATTTTTGAAAGGCAAGGGAGATATTTGTTTCCATGGCTGCTATGCAATTACTTTCTCTCACAATGTCAAACTCTGCTTTTCCCAAATGCTCTGTCAATGCAGAGATACTTCACTTTTCTAAAGTAAATAGGATATTTCTTTATGTTGCTGCTTACCACTTGTTTTCACATACAACCAATATCAAAATACTGCTTTTTCTATTCCAATGCAGCAGTTTCTTCATTTTGAAATCTTAGGAAGATTCTACTTTCTTTTGCTGCTATGCCCATATTTTCACTAACAATCAACTTCAAAGCAATGCCTTTCCCTAATGCTTGGTGAATGCAGTTGGTCCTTCACTTTAGAGAACCAATAAAGAAACTTGTTTCATTGGCTGCTTTGCACTTGTTTTCACTTACAATGGACTTCAAGACACAGGTTTCACCTAACTCTCTGAATGCAGGAGGTACCTCAAGTTTGAAAGGTCAGTATTATACTTGTTTGCCTGCAGTTCACTTTCTATCTCTAACAATCAATGTAAAACACTGTTTTACCTAATGCTATGCCAGTGCAGTGGTTTCTTCAGTTTTCAAACCTAGGCAGGATACTCATTTCATAGGCAGCTATACAATTCTTTGAGTTACAATCAACTTCAAAATCCTGGTTTTAACCTAAAGCTCTCTGAGTCCAGGAGGTTATTCCCTTTGTAAGTAAGAAATATTCTTGTTTCTGTTGCTGCTATGACCATGTTTACAATTAAAGCCAATGTCAAAACACTGCGTTTACCTAATGCTATGCCCCCTGCATTAGTTTCTTCACTTTTGAAATCTAAGTAAGATTTGTGTTTCATTTGCTGCTGTGCAAGTATTTTCCCTTAGAAACACTGTCAGAACACTGGTTTTACCTAACACTCTGTGAATGCAGCAAATACTTCAATTTTGAAATGTAAGTAACATCCTTCTTTCCCTGGCTGCTATGCACTTGCTTTCACTCACAATGTCAAAACCCTGCTTTTACCTAAAGCTATGCCAATTCAGAGGTTCTTAACTTTTGTAAAGTAAATAACATACTTATTTCCTTGGCTTCTCTGCCCTTTTTTTCACTTACAACCAATGTCAAAACTCTGATTTTTCTAAGTCAATGTTGCAGTTACTTCACTTTTTAAATCTAAGTTACTTTCTCATTTGTTTTGCTGCTAAGCACATGTTTCCTCTAACAATCAACTTCAAATCCCTGCTTTTCCCTAATGCTCAGTGAATGCAGTCGGTTCTTCAGTTTAGAGAAACAGCATAGAAACTTATTTCATGGGCTGCTTTGCACCTGTTTTCACTTACAATCAATTCAAGGCACTGGCTTCATCTAAATCTCTGTTAATGCAGGAGGAACTTCAAGATTGAAATGTAAGTAAGATTCTTGTTTGTTTTGCTGCTAGGCACTTGCTTTCACTCCCAGTCAATGTTAAAACACTGCTTTTATATAATGTTATGCCCTTGCAGTTGTTTCTTCAGTCTTCAAAACTAAGGAGGATATTCATTTCATTGGGAGCTTTGCACTTCTTGGAATTCCAATCAACTTCAAAACCCTGGTTTTAACCTAACGCTCTGTGAATCCTGGAGGTTCTTCACATTTGTAAAGTAATAAAGATGCTTTTTTCCTTGGCTGTTAGGCCCTTGTTGTCACTTACAATCACTGTCAAGTCACCGCTTTTACCTAGTGGTATACCAATGCAGTGGTTTCTCTAGTTTTCAAAACTAAGCAAGATACTCATTTTATTGATGGCTATGCACTTGATTGGAGTTACAATCACCTTCAAACCGGGCTTTAATCAAAATCTCTGTGAATCCAGGATCTTCTTCATGTTTGTAAAGTAAGAAACATACTTGTTTCCTTTCCTGCTATGCCATTGTTTTCACTTACAACTAATGTCAAAACACTGCTTTTACCTAACGCTAAGCCAATGCAGTAGTTTCTTCACTTTTGACATCTAAGTAAGATTTTTGTTTCATTTGCTGGCTCTACAGCCTTCACAGGCTTCATGGGCCTACATAATCTCCATGGGCTCCATGGGATCCACATTCCACCATGGCCTCAACAGTCTCTGCCAGCACCCTAAGCCTGCAGAAGCTCAATGGCCTCCATGAGATATACAGGCTCTGCAGTTCCATGGACTACATGAGCTCCAGTGGCTCCACAGGCTCAACATGTTCCACAGGTTTGCACAGTTGACATAGGTTCCATGGGGTCTATAGAGCTGTACAGGCTCCACAGGCCTCCATGAGCTCCACAGGTTACCCAGGCCTGCAGGGGAGCCATGGGCTCCACAGGGTCCTCAGGCCTGAACAGTCCCATGGACCTCCATGTGTTTCACAGCCTCCATGGGCTCCATCAGCTCCATTGGTTCCACAGGCCTCTATATTCTTACAGACTTCACAGTCTCCCTGTCCTTCAGGGATCTGCACAGGCTCCACAAGACTCTTTGGGGTCCATAGTATCCATGGACTCCTCGTGCTCTGTGGTTTCCACAAACTCCACCTGCTCCACTGATCCATGGAATTAACAGGTTGCACAGGTTTCACTGGTCTACATGCATCCCCAAGCTCCATGGGCTCCAGTTCCTCCAGAGGCTCCATGGATCTGTACAGGCTCCACAGGCTCCATCAGTACTCACAGGCACCACAGGCTCCAATGACTGTGCATACCAATGGCTCCACAGGCTCCACAGGCTCCATGGGCCTGCACAGACTGCATTGTCTCCAAGGTCTTCAAAGGCTAAACAGGTTCCATGTGCATGAAGAGGCTCCACAGGCCTCCAGGGGCAATGCATGATCCATGGGCTTTATGGGCTCCAAGGCCTCCATGGCCTTCATATGCCTGAAAAGGCTCCACAGGCTCCCAAGTCTCCACAAGCTCCATGAGCATGCATAGCTCCATAGGCCCCATGGTCTAAAATGGGCACCACAGAATCCACAGTCCTCCCCAAGATCCTCAGCCTCCTCAGTCTCCACAGCCTCCATAGCTCTGTGGGCCTACATAACGTCCATGTGCTCCACGGACTTCACATTACTCCATGGGCTGATCAGAGTATTCTGGCACCATGAGCCTGCAGTGGCTTCATGGCCTACATGAGATATAGAAGCGTTTCAGGCTCCACAGGCTCCATTCATTCCATGGGCTCCATGAGCTCCTCAACATGTTCCACAGGCCTGCACAGATACCATGCACTCCATGGGGGTTATAGAACTACACAGGTTCCACAGGCCTCCATTGGCTCCACAGGCTCCCCAGTACTACACAGACACTATGGACTCCACAGGGTCTATTGGCCTGCACAGGCTCCACTGGGCTCGAGGGCTTTCACAGCCTCCATGGTCTCCATCAGCTCCATGGGTTCCACATTCTCTATAGTGTCCTTGCACTACATACCTCAACATGCTTCATGGGCCCCATGGGCTAGATGAGCTCCACAGGATCCACAGGCCTGTACAAGCTCCAAAGGCTCCCTGGGCCCACATAGGCTATAAAGCCTCCACAGGCTTTGAGAACTCCATGGTTTTCACAGACTTCATGGTCTCCATGGCCTCATCCATGTCCACAGGACTTCACACAGGCTCCACAGGCCTGTAAAGTCTCCATGGATGCCACGGGCTCCACATGTCTGTATCGGCTTCATTGGTTAAACAGGTTCTACATGCTATATTGGCATCCACAGGCTCCAAAGCACCCACAGGCTACACTGGATTGCACAGCCTCCACAGGCTCCATGGGCTCTATGGTCCCCACAGACACCACATGCTCCACAGGTTTCAATGGAATCCAGGGGCCTACATAGGCTCCACAGGCCTCCATGGCCTCCACAGACTCCACAATCTCCATGGGCTTCACAGGCATTCCTGGGCTACATGTGCTCCATTGGCTCTACAGTCTCCATGGTCTTCTCGGGCTACATAGCTCAACATGTTCCATGGTCCCCATGGCCTCCATGAGCTCCAAAGGCTCCACAGGCCTCAACTGGAACACAGGCTCCAAGGGTTCCACAGCAAAACAGGACTCCATGGAATTCCGGATCTCCATGGGCTTCATGGTCTCCAGGGGCTCCACGTGCTCAACAGGCTCCATGTGTATGCACAGGCTCCACAGGCTCCACTGACTCCATGGGATCCACAGGCTCCACAGACTCCACAGCCACCACAGGTTACATGGGCCTGAACAGGCTTCACAGGACTCCATGCATTCCAATGTTTCAACAGGCTCCTTAGGCACCACAGACTCCATGAACATGCAGAGACTCCACAGGCTCCACAAGCTTCACAGGCTCCACGGACTACACAGTTTACAATGGTCACAATTGTTTTTCCCTAAAGCTCACCGAAGTTAATTGGATCTTCAGGTTAGAGAACCAAAAAGGGGACTTGTTTCATTGTCTTCTTGTATGTGTTTTCACTTAAAATCAATTTCAAGACAATGGTTTCACCTAACTCTTTGTGAATGCAGGAGGTACTTCAAGTTTGAAATGTAAGTAAGATACTTGTTTATTTGGCTGCTATGCACTTGCTTTCACTCGCAATCAATGTCAAAACACTGCTTTTACCTAATGTTATGCCAATGTAGTGGTTTTTTCAGGTTTCACAATTAAGCAGGATATTCCTTTCATTGGCAGCTATGCCCTTGCTTGGAGTTACAATCAAGATCAAGATCAAAATCCTGGTTTTAACATGAAGCTCTGTGAATCCAGGGGGTTCTTCATGTTTGTAATGTAAGAAAGGTACTTAATCCTTGGCTGCTATGCCCTTGTTTTCACTTACAACCAGTCAAAACGATGCTTTTACCTAACACTATGCCAATGCAGTAGTTTCTTCACTTTTTCAATCTAAGTAAGATTTGTGTTTCATTTGCTGCTATGCATGTGATTTCACTAACAGTCACCTTCAAACCGCTGGTTTTACCTAAGACTCTGTGAATGCAGTAGGTACCTCATGTTGAAAGTTAAAGGAGATACTTGTTTCCATGGCTGCTGTGCAAATACTTTCACTCACAATGTCAAACCCTGCTTTTACCAAATGCTCCACCAATGCATAGGTTTTTCACTTTTTAAAATAAATAATGTATTTCTTTATATGGCTGCTTTGCACAGTTTTCACATACAACCAATGTCAAAACATTTCTTTTTCTCTGCCAATGCAGCAGTTTATTCACTTTTGAAATCTAAGGAGGATTCTAGTATCTTTTACAGCTTGCCCGTGTTTTCACTTACAATCATAAAGCACTGCCTTTCCCTATCACTCAGTGAATGCTCTCAGTTCTTCAGTTTAGAGAACCAATAAAGAAACTTGTTTCATTGGCTCCTTTACATGTGTTTTCATTTACAATGAAATTCAACACACTGGTTTCACCTAACTCTGTGAATGCAGGAGGTACTTCAAGTTTGAAAGGGAGGTAAGATATTTTTTGGCTGCTATGCACTTCCTTTCACTCATAATAAATTAGAATAAGCATGTCTTTAAGATCAGATTGAGTTACTGTCTTTTTTACTACATCTGCCAGCCTTGCTACAAATTCAGCATAGGGTCAAGTATTTCCTTGAACAATTTTTGAAAATAATTGTACAGCCTATCCAGGGGTGCAGATTCATTGCCAGGCAGCTAGGTAGCACAATCGCAATTGTACAATGGCAATGTCTTCATATTCAGCTTGGTAAGGAATCCCAGCCCTTTTACCAGTTCCTGATATTTGTTCAGCAGTAATAGGCACTGGTGGATTTTGCTGTTGATTTCATCATGCTACAATATTAGCTTAATCAGCCCACCAAGTTTTAAATTGTAAAAATTCTGCTGAATTAAGAACAGCTTGAGCTAACAAAGCCCAGTCCCAGGATATTAATCTGTTTGCTTGTCCCATTCCGTGTACTATTTATTGAGTATAAGGAGAACTTATACCATATTGAGTGCAGGCTTGTTGTAATTATTTGACAGTTTTAAAAGGAATAGGAGCATGCTCATATTTCACAGCACATTGGGATTTTTAGCATCTACTGGAATTTGGGTTACTGTTACTGGAAAAATAAAAAAAAATGTATAGACTCTGAATTTCTTTCTCTACTTCCCTGTGCTATACTTTTCAAAATTGAAGAGGATGGTGCTGGCACAAAAACAGAAACTATTGGAGGGTCATCAAATGTTGTAAAAAAATGGAGCAGTAGATAACTTAGGAGGTGCAGACACTGGTTCAAAAGACAATAAATCATCTTTTGGGGCTGATGGCTTAACGACCACTGGAAAAGTTTCATAAACTCACTTTTTCTTTTTTTTTTCTTTTTATTAGACATGAGTTAATCTGTTTTTGCCTGATCATTAATTTTTCGTATACATTTTCATTAATATTATTAGCTTGTTCTGCTGCAGTGTTAGCAATAGCAGTATCCATTTTAATATCTTCATTTTTATCTGACTCTAATGATTCAAGAGCAACAGAAATAAGAGCATACAAAGACCATACATAACAATGTTTCTGTACAAGAGAAAAGAGTTCTAGTAACTCTAGGCTCATCACAGATACCCCTTTATTCTTTAACAGGGTCTTCAAAACTTGGGAATATTCCTCTAAGTGAGTTGACTGATTACCCATTACCCTGATGATCAAGAATATTCGACTCACCAACAGAATACAAGGACAATCCGACACAGCAGTCCTTGTTTCCACAGCACTGATCCAGAAAAAAAGACTAGTCATGCCCCATGTTGGCCGCCATCTCAGATAGTTGATGCCAAGAATTATCCAAAGAGAGATTGGGATCAGTGGGACCTCACTCCATGTGGAATGCAGGTAAGTTTACTTACTCTGAAGCTGCTTTTTATACTACAAAGTATAACAAAATTAGGGTGTCCTTCATTTGTTCCTCAGATTGATATGTGAGAGTGCTGTTTTTTTTCAGTTTCCAGACAATCTTTCTTGGGAATTCAGACAATAATATCTTAGTGGTGTGTTCATTCTGCTCTGCCTCCTCCCACTGATGTCTGCAGTATTCAGTGTCCTTGGAGACATTTACTAATGTTTTTCTGCCAGCAAGCATGCTTTTTAAATGCTTAGCCCTTTATGTTAAGGCTCTCAGGATCTTTTCCAACATCCAAGGAAGAAATACAAAGGGCTAAAAAGCACATGAAAAAATACTCAACATTGCTTGCTATCAGGGAAATGCAAATCAAAACACAATGAGATACTATCTGACACCCATCAGAATGGCAGCTATTAAAATAACAGCAGACTCTGAGTGTTGGAGAGATTGTGGATTAATAGGAACACACATCCACTGCTGGTGGGATTGTGGAATGGTCCAGCCACTGTGGAGGAGAGTTCAGCGGTTACTCAGAATACCAACAATAGATCTTCCATATGATCCAACAATTCCACTGCTGGGTATATACCTAGAAGAACTGAAAGCAAAGGCATGAACAAATATATGGACACCAATGTTCAAAGCAGCATCGTTCACCATTGCCAAAAGTTGTGATCAGCCCTGGTGCCCATCAACAGACGAATGGATAAGCAAAATGTGATACATTCATACAATGGAATATTACTTAGCTGTAAGAAGGAATAAAGTGCTAACACACAGAATAACATGGAAGAATCTAGAAGACCTTATGTTGAATGAAGCAAGCCAGGCATTGAAGGATGAACAGTATATGACCACACTGATTTGAACTGAGGAAAGTGAGCAGTCTCTGAGAACTATTGTCTGAAAGATAGGTTAACAAGGGAAAGAAAGAAAAGAGTAGGCTGTGAGCCATCACTCATATGGACATAATCTATGATAAAGGATAGAGTATAGTTGCATATTGAAGGATAGGACAGATGGGTAGTGACGTTACTGGGTTTGGTGGTGCAGGGTTTACAGGTGTGTAGATTAGGAAGGGCAGGTTTGAATACCCAAGGCATGTAACTATGAATCTTGTCATTGCATGAGTCAAGACAGGGGAGTGTCATATGCTCCAGGGAGATTGGGAGGAAGGAACAGTTAAGATCAAATGGGGTATTTAGTGGTCATGGGAAAGATTTTTCTTTACCTTACATTAATGGACAAAGGACATGGTAAATATCATCAAAAATTATTAAACTGTACCTTCTAAATTGTAAACTATACAGTAAACCATTGACAAGGTTTAGGTGATATATTTTACTATCTGTATAACAGTTTTACCAAGCTAGCATTAATTTTAAAAAGGTTTTTATAGTGGTGGAGAATGGGGAGTGTGGTTGTGTATGAGGGAGTCTCTATTATTCTGTGTGTGACTTTGCTGTGACCTAAAACTTCTTTGAAAATCAAATGTAAATTTGGGAGACACTGGGGAATGAGAGGGAGAAGGTGTCACGGTACACTAGACATCCGATAATACAGTGATATAGGGGAAAAAGTGTAATTTTTTAAAAAGGATTTTTTGTTTTGTTCCCCATTTTTTTAATGTCCCAATCTGCAACTTATATTTTATTTTTATTTTCGTTTTTTTTTCTTCTGAGTTTCCTTGTACTTATCTCTTGCACTTAAGCTTATTATTATTATTTCTTTTTCCTATTCATTGTAATCAGTTATTATATGGGCTTCATGTTCAAGGATGGTTAAGATCACAGAAGGGTTACAATGGGATCTCTAGATGATCATTGGTGGGGGTGTCTGGGATAGGGGATTCATGGGAGTAATATCATCTGAATGTACATGAAAGATATATGAAATTGTTCAAATGATCAAGGGATAGGGCATGGTCATGATGGGTAGACAATCACTCAATAAATGAGGGAATATGAATTGCCAGCCTGGAGAGCTCTGCTACATTCTCCAAGGAAGCAGCAACAGTCCCCTGAGTGCAGGAGCAGTGTCTGGCAAAAGAGGGTGGCCCACTGATGTGTTTTTGTTATCTATGACTAACCTTATGAGTATTTGCTCTTGTAATTGAAACTTAGCCTACTGTTATGGTGTGCCTAAGGATTGCCACCTGAGAGCCTCCTTGTTGCTGAAATCTGGCATCTCCCTAAGACAAACTCAGCCTATTCATGCATTACTTTCCCACCAACTTGGGACATGACTCCCATGGATGATGGCAATGAGGGATTAATACCAAGTGCCAAATGGCAATATGATTGGAAAAAGACATTGAATAAAGGGGGAAAAGGTAAACAGAAATGAGTTCATGTGGCCAAGACACTTCAAAGATCGTTGGGAGGTCATCCCAGAGGTAACACTTATGCACACCTCTGTAGCATCTCATAGAACACCAAAGTGCATATCACCGCACACAGAGGGGCTCCTGAGGGCTCTGGAGACACTCAGGTCCTACATAAGTGGGGAAAGCCACAGACATTGATGCTTTATTAGTGGGATCTACTTTGGAATCTGTGCTCCTGAGAGTGACAGAGTTGGACTCAAATAAGTCCTCCCTGCACATGGTCCACCAGCCTCTTGTATTCAAACCTATATATGATGCTGGAGTTTTTAGGTGTACTTCTGGAGACTGGAGAATCTGGCATACCTATGTGCCAGCTGTGCTTTGAATCTCGGTGGAACTGCGACTCCTACCCTACAGCTCAATGGACACATCCAAGTCACCTGGCGGGGAGATGACCATGGACAACGGCCGTCCCAGGGATTGGAGATGGCCTGCAGCTACAGGTAGGATAATCCCATCGACCTTATCCATGGGATATAATCCCTCTCTCACTTGGAGGTGGAGTGGACATCACCATCCCAGTCCCCTCCAGATTTGGGGAAGAGCTATGAACTAGAGTGGACTTAATGGTATTCTGTAGTAGACATATTGTGATTCAAGCAATGGAAGTAATTATAACAGTGAGGTGGAGCTGATGGCTGCTGGACGCTTTTGGGGCAGGGAGGGAAAGGGCAGTTGAAATACAGGGGCTTTTTGGGGACTTGGGGGTTGTCCTGAGTGGCATTGTGATGATAGATGTAGGCCATTTTACTCCAGCATACACCATGCAGAACTGTGTGGGAGAGAGTGTGGTCTATGATGTGAACTGGGGACTATGCTTGCTGACAAGGCTCCAGGATGTGTATATCCATTTCAGGTGATGTGCCACACTGATGAAGGATGTTTGTGTGGGATGAATTGAGAGGTGTGGGAGGTGGGGAATATGGGAATCCCTGTAATTTCTGTTTAATATTTAGGTAATCTAAGTAACTTTAAAATATAGATACGTCAAAAGAAAAATCAAAATTTTAAAGGTATATACACTCTGTACTTTCAGATCCCTTTAAAGCTGATTGTATTGATTTGCATTATACTTTGCTTTAGTCAATACAGTGTACCCAGATTTGCAGTATATAGAGAAGTGAAAGAAAAGTGGCTGGAACCTTAATGATATGTCACAGTCTGAATTAATAATGTGTGCTTGATCAGTCCCCAATGCCCCAAAAGACCAGCTGTCCACCTTTAATATTTCAAATAACATCTATGTTTCAGATTTATCCCTCTAGCCCTAATGTATTTGCCGAAGGTATAAATATTTAAATATCTAAAACTATCATATCAACAGAAAATGTGACAGATTTACAATTGGGCTTTTTCCCTTTGGTTACCCATGACTATGCACCTGTGCTGGAGACTGCTCAGAAGTTCAGATTTGTTTCACCTGGAAGGATTCAAAAACTCAACAAAAGAACTTTTAACAGCAATAGCTAAAGCAGGATGAGTGCTCACTATGTCCGAGGGCCCACACTGTGAGGGTGACAATATTATCTCATTTATTCCTCATAACAGCTTCAAAAGGTGTGAACTTTGATAACTCAGTTTTACAGGTAAGGAAATTGAAGTTCACAAAAATGAAAGAATTTGCCAGGGTGGGTCCCACAGTCGAAAGTGACAGAGCCAGGACTCCTTCTCCCAGTGCCACAGCAAATTGGGGGCCCCTTTGAGCTCATGCAGTGGCAGCAGGCAGAGCTGCATGAGATCAGCTCAGCTGATGGGCCTTACTTACTACCACTTCCAATTCTCAACACTCCATTCCACTGGGGGATCAAGCAGAGTTTTAGCAAAAGCCTTGTGCACCCTGAGGGCTTCTCCACATTGAACAGTTTGCCAGGAATTTTGAGTCCTCTTTTCAAGGAGAAGAGTCCACTTCTTGGTGTCTTATAAAAATTGCCTGTACATTTTTAAATAGAATAGTGGTATCATCTTTTAGTGAGATTTGGAATTAGGATATGCCATTAAAGAGAAGGGAAGTTATTCCTACACTAGTACTCAATAACTTGATTTACAATTAAGCCCATTGGAGAATAGTAATTGTGTGAGAAATTTCTAAGCCAAGTTGCATCAGCATAAGATCAGCCAATGAAATCCAATCAAGTTAGGTCAAATTGGAGGTCCTAATAAGGTCAGAATGAAAAAGGACAAATCACTGCATATGCAGAGGATGCTATTTAAAGAATTTTGCAACTTTATACTAAAATAACTTTGTTGATGTTAAGGATGTTTCTAGTCTAATTTAATAAATACTACTTAATCTCTAAAAAAAATAAAATAAAATAAAATAAAATAAAAAAAAAAATATATATAATATCATTTATGTAAGCAAATGCACATATGTGCATATATATTCATATATCACTTTACAAATATTAGTATGTATTGTGAAAATTTTGATTATTCCCATAATAAAAAAAGAAAAAAAAGGAAAAAAATGCTACAATAATGGGCAGCATTATTTTTAAAATGGTAAGTTTTTAAATGCTTACCCAGAATGTAATGGATTGAAGAACCAGTGAAAACAATCAGGATAATTAGAAACAAGGGGAAAGCCCATCTTTATATAAAGTAAGAGAAATCTTGAGTTCTGATGTATAAATTAGTGGTAACAAATTGAACACAGATGAGTGTGGAAGAAGATGTGGGAGTAGCAGATCTCAGAACAAACTGCAAGTGAACTTTTCCAAGAGGAGAAAGACATCCTGACTTGCACAGTCACAGCCACTTCCTTAAAATATTGGCAACAAGTTGCACAGACTGGAAGTGGAGATTCTTTGGAGATTCATACTCATTACATTCACAGGGTTTCTCTCCAGTATGGATGTTGTAATGTTTAATGACATACTGCCTTTGGCTGAAGGCCATTGCACATTCCTTACAGATGTTGGGTTTCCCTACACTATGAATTTTCTCATGGTTAGTGAAATTTTATTTGCTACTGAAGGCTTCCTACATTCCTTACATATGTATGGTTTCTATCCATTTTGTCTTCTATGGTGTGTGATGAGGCTTGATTTCTAAATGAAAGCTTTTCCACATCCATCACATTCATAGGGTTTCTCTCCAGTATGTATAATCAGAATGTTAAGGAGGTTTTCATTCTGGTGGAAGGTTTTTGCACATTCATTGCATATATAGGGTTGTTCTTCAGAATGAATGCTCTGATGTTTAATGAATTGTTGCTTTTCGCTGAAGGCTTTTCCTCATTCTTTACATTAATTTTGTTTCTGTCTACTATGAGTTTGTTCATGTTCTGTGAGATATGATTTGTACCTAAAGCCTTTTTTACATGCCTTACACGCATAGGGTTTTTTGCAGTTGGAAATCTCTTGTATCTGAGATTTGACATTTGAATTAAAGCTTTCCCACACATATATGAGTTCTCTTCAGTAAGAATTTTCTGATGAATACAGAGGTTTTCTGTCAGGTTGAATATTATCCCACATGTATTACATTTCTAGGCTTGTTACCCTGTATGACTTTTGAAATTAAGAGTAAAAAATGACTGTAAAGAGTAGCCTACATTCAGGACCATCATATGGTTTCTCTCTAGTTTTAATTTTATAATATTCCATGAGGTATTATTTCAGATGGAAGCATTCCCATGCTCATTACAATACTAACTAATGTACGAATACTTCATGCACAATGAGATTTAATGCCTGGCTGAAGAATTTCCAATATTCCTTTCATACACACGGTTTTACTCCCTCATGTTTCTTTAATGTGACTCTAGCTTTCCCAAATTCATGAAATCTGATTGGTTTTTCTGAAGGATTAATTCTCAGGTAACTCATGAGGTTGAATTTCCAAGAAAACTTCACTCTCATTACACTTAAAGGGGAGGACTAACATGTGGAACAAACTGGTAAAACTCATTACCTTCATTATTTTCTCCTTACATAGATTCACTCATGCTTAGGTAAGCATGATTCAAATTCCTTTAAAGTGAAGTTACATTCACATAAGTGCTATTGAGAGGAAACAATGCTTGCAGTCAGAAAAAATGTTTTCCCAACTTTCTTACATTCTCTGCCTTCATCTTAAGTCTGTCCTCTTGTGGAAGGGGTTATAGCTTCACTCACAAGCCTTTTGTTATGTGGTTCTTTATGCTTATTAATATCCTATGCTTCTTCATAGTTTATGAGATGAAGCAAAAGCAGTGCTTAGAGGGAAATTTAAAACATTGATTGCATTCATTAGAAAAGAGGAAAGATCCAATATGAATTGTTTAAGCGTTTAATTTTTGGAAGGGCCACAATATCTCCTTTTTATTTGTTCTATCATTCATGGTCCTTCTTGCCTCAAATGAACATCACATCCAGTTTGGTGACTTCATAACTAGGAAATGGGGAAGTGAAACAGCATTTGATTTAAGATGGGAACAAAACAACACCTCATAAGTCAACCCTGGAGCCTTCAGGCTTCTGAAGGATAAGTAAGGTGCAGCTTCCAAAGATGCACAAGAAAGGTGGCCCCAGAACAAAGGCCAAATGGCAACCAAGGAAATCCTGAATACTTTGTTTTGGACTCATTATTTGTGTTCAATTTTATTTATTCTATTTATTTGGATGAGATGCACTATTTAATATCCTTTAAAGTTTCCTGGGGAAATGATAAAACTTTTGCTTGTCTTTCCAAATCTGCACTTATTATTTGTTATTTACTTGCCAAATAATGTAATAATGTATTTTAAAACATTTTATATCCTGTATTAGACAGCCAAAAGTTTGCTGATGCAAAATGCCAGAAATCTCTTCATCTTTATAAAGGATATTTCTTTGTGGTAGAAGCTTACAGTTACTAGGACAGAAAGCATATGTTTCTTCCTTCACCAAAGTCTGTTATCCCGTCTTGGCACAAGACAGTTGCCGACATTTGCCAGGGTTCAGTCTTCTTGGTTCCTCTCTTCCCAGGGCTGCATTTCTTTCTGGGCTCAACTCTCTGTTTCCTCCACTAGATCAGCTGTAGTCTATGAGGCTCCCTAAGCTTTGCCTCTCTCCACAAGGCCATCTGTGAAATGTCAGGGGAATGGCTTTTCTCTTTTCCCTGGGGCCTTCTGCCCTTGTTCATCAGAACTCCAACATCAAAACTACTCCACTTCTGTCCCTTGCCATGTCTTTTTATGTTTGAGACACTGCCTACCAAGGGACAGCATTCAACGCCCTACTGACTATGGCCCAGTGAACGCCCTTATCATAACATTATCATGCCAAGATTAACAGACAATTTCACAAGCATTATCCAATATCTATTTTCCGAATTCATAATTATATCAAACTGCTGCATATCCATTTACTGATCTTATGCTACATATTATTTTATGGTGTATTTTAACACTTTATTGATGTCCTAGGCCACGGATATCATTATTACTTTATCCATTCAATAGTCATTTAGATATAAGAATTTAATTAGCAGATATTGTTTTTCCATCCACCCTGAACTTTGAAGATTCTGAGATTATTTTCTTTCTGGCTGAAGAATATTCTTTTATATTTCTTTTAAAGTGAGTTGCTGCTAGCAAACATTAGTTTTTTTTGGTGTTGTTGATCTGTTTATTTTTTTATTTTTATTTTTTTTGAAACTTTACTTGTACATTTAATAATTGAAAATATATACAATTAAAAACTAAAAAGTAAACACAGATGAATAAATATATAAATTTCTCAATTAAATGTAATGGACACATATAAAAATTTTTTTGCATCAAACAAGATATTACACAATATATTTGGTTCATAGTAATGCATTCATACGGTATTTGTCCTTTTGTGTCTTGCTTGCTTCCCTCAACATACTGTCCTCCAGGTTCAATGATGCTGCCATATGCTTTATGAATTCATCTCTTCTTACAGCTGCATATTATTCCATCAACGGAATAGACCACAGTTTGTTTATCCATTCATCTCTTGATGGACACCTGGGTTGTTTCCAACTTTTGGCAATGGTGAATAATGTTGCTATGAACATCGGTGTGCAGATGTCTGTTCGTGTCACTGCTCTCAGTTCTTCTGGCTATATACCCTGTAGTGGTATTGCAGGGTCACGTGGCAACTCTATATTCAACTTCCTTGGGAACTACCAAACTGTTCTCCATAGTCGGTGTTTCATTCTGCATTCCCACCAACATTGAAGAAGTGTTCCTATCTCTCCACATCCTCTCCAACACTTGTAGTTCTCTGTCTTTTTAATAGTGGCCATTCTGATAGGTGTAAAACGATATCTCCTTATAGTTTTGATTTGCATTTCCCTAATCATGAGTGATGCTGAGCATTTCTTCATGTGTTTTTTTTTTTGTCATTTGTATTTCTTCTTTGGAGAAATGTTTATTCAAGTCTTCTGCCCATTTTTAATTGTGTCATTTTTCTTTTTATTGTTGAGTTGTAACCTCTCTTCATATATTCTGGATATTAAACCCTTATCAGATACGTGATTTCCAAATATTTTTCCTATTGAGTTAGCTGCCTTTTCACCTTTCTGACAAAGTCCTGTGAGGTGCAAAATTGTTTAATTTTGAGGAGGTCCCATTTATCTACTTTTTCTTTTGTTGTACATGCTTTGTGTGTAAGGTCAAAGAAAACACCACCTCCTACAAGGTCTTGAAGATGTTTCCCTACATTTTCTTCTAGTAGTTTTATGATCCTGACTTTTATATTTAGATCTTTGATCGATTTTGTGTTGATTCTTGTACAGGGGGTTAGATAGGGGTCCTCTTTCATTTTTTGGTTACAGATATCCAGGTCTCCCTACACCAATTGTTGAAGAGAGTGTTTTTTCCCATTAGTGTGGGTTTCGTAGGTTTGTCATAAAACAGTTGACTGTGTAGGTGAGGGTATATTTCTGGGTTCTCAATTCTATTCCACTGATCGGTGTGTCTATCTTTATGCCAGTAACATGGTGTTTTGACCATTGTAGCTTTGTAATATGTTTCAAGGTCAGGCAGTGAAATTCCTCACACATTGCTCTTCTTTTTAAGAACGCTTTTGGCAATTTGGGTGCCCTTACCCTTCCAGATGAATTTGGTAATTGCCTTCTCTAATTCTGTAAAGTAAGCTGTTGGGATTTTGATTGGTATTGCATGGAATCTGTAAATCATTTTGGGCAAGACTGACATCTTCATGATATTTATTCTTCCAATCCATAAACATGGAATGTCTTTCAATTTGTTTACGTCTTTTTAAATTTCTTTCAACATTGTTTTGTAGTTTTCTGCATATAGGTCCTGTGATTCTTTGGTTAAATTAACTCCTAGGTATTTGAGTCATTTTGTTGCTATTGAAAATGGAATTTTCCTCCTGATTTCCTCCTCATATTTTTCAGTACTATTGTACCAATCATTACCAATTTTTGCGTGTTGATCTTGTATCCTGCCACATTTGTGAAACATTTTATTAGTTCAAGTAGCTTTGACATGGATACTTCAGGATTTTCTAGGTACAGGATCATGTCCTCTGTAAACAGTGAGAGTTTTACTTCCCCTTTTCCTATTTCAACGCCTTTAATATTTTTGTTTTGTCTAATTGCCCTAGCTAGAACTTCTAGTACAATGTTGAATAACAATTGTGACGTGGGCATCCTTGTCTTGGTCCTGATCTTAGAGGGGAAGCTTTCAAACTTTCCCCATTGAGTATGATGTTGGCTGTGGATTTTTCATATATGAGTTTTATCATATTGAGGAATTTTCCTTTTATTCCTATCTTTTGAAGTATTTTCATCCAAAAAGGTTGTTGGATTTTGTCTAATGAATTTTGTGCATCTATTGAGATGATCATATGTTTTTTCCCTTCAATTTGTTAATGTGGTATATTACATTGATTGATTTTCTTATGTTGAAATAGCCTTGCATACCAGGAATAAATCCCAGTTGGTCATGATGTATAAATCTTTTGATATGCTGTTGGATTCGATTTGCAAGTATTTTTTTGAGAATTTTTGCATCTAGTTTCATTAGAGAGATTGGTCAGTAATTTTCTTTTCTTGTGGAATCTTTATCTGGCTTTGGAATTAGGGTGATGTTGGCTTCATAAAATATGTTGGGTAATTTTCTCTCCTCTTCAATTTTTTTGGAAGACTTTTTTTTTTTTTACCATTAATAATTTTATGTGTTTTTAATTAAAATTGTAGGTTTACAGAAAAATTATGCAGATACTACAGAATTCTCATATAACCCCCTAATACAAATACTGCTTTCCCTATTATTCACATTTTGTATTGATGTGGCATATTTGTTATTATTGTGATAAAATATCAATATCATTCTATTATTAAATAGTTCTGTGGGTTTTTTTTAAATTTATTTTTATTGTGGGTAAAAATCAAAATTCTCACAATACATACAAACATTTGCAAAATGATATATAAATATATATGCATATATGTGTATTTGCTTACAAAAATATTATTTATATATATATATATATATACATATATTTTAAGAGGTGCTTAGATTACCCAAAATATTACACGGAACCCACTGGGATTCCCATGTTGCCCACCTCCCACACCTCCCACACAACCATCTCCCACAAGAGTGGCCCACCACTCTCAATGAACTTACACATCCTGGGGCCTTGCCACCAACCATAGAACACAGTTCACAGTGTAGACCACACTCTCTCCCACTCAGTTCTGAGTGGTGTGTGCTGATTTAAAATGGCCTACATCCGTTGCCACAACGGTACTCAGGACAACCTCCAACTCCCAAAGAAGCCTCTGTATTTCAACTGCTCATTCCCTCCCTACTCCAAAAGTGTCAAGTGTCCACTGGCTCCACCTCATTATTATAATTTCTTGCATTGCTAGAATCACCATATGTGAACAAGAGAATACCATCAAGTCCACTCTAGTCCTTAGTTCTTCCCCCAATCCTGAGGGGACTGGGATGGTGATGTCCACTCCAACTCCAAGTGAGAGAGGGCTTATATCCCATGGATATGGTGGGTGGGATGATCCTGCCTGCAGATGCAGGCCCTCTCCATTCCCTGGGATGCCCATTGCTGATCATTGTCTCCTCACCAGGTGACTTGGATGAATCCATTGAGCTGTAGGGTAGGAGTTGCAGCTCTACCGATATTTCATACACACCTGGTACATAGGTAAGCGGGAGGCTCCAGTCTCTGGAAGTATATCTAAAAACTCCAGCATCACATATAGGTTTGAATAGAAGGGACTGGTGAACCATGTGCAGGGAGGACTTATTTGAGTCTGATTCTGTCACTCTCAGGAGCACAGATACCAAAATAGAACCCACTGATAAGGCATCAGTCTCTGGGGCTATCCCCCCTTATATAGGACCTGGGTGTCTCCGGAGCTCTCAGGAACCCCTCTGTGTGGGGTGATAGGCACTTAGATGTTCTATGAGCTCCTACTGAGGTGTGCGTAAGAGTTACCTCTGGGATGGCCTCCCGACTCTCTTTGAAGTCTCTTAGCCACTTGAACTCATTTGTATTTACCATTTCCCCCTTTTATTCAAGGTCTTTTTCCAGTTGTGTTGCCAGTTGGCACTTGGTATTAATCCCTCGTTGCCAGGGAGGCTCATCCCCGGGAGTCATGTCCCACATTGAGGGGAAGGTAATGCAATCATATGCTGAGTTTGGCTTAGAGAGAGGCCACATTTGAGCAACAAGGAGGCTCTCAGGTGGCAACCCTTAGGCACCCCACAACTTCAGGATAAGTCTCATTTACAAGAGCAAAGACTCACAAGGGTAGTCATCAATAAAATAAAAACACATCAGTGGGTCATCCTATTTTGACAGTCACTGTCCCTACACTCAGAGGACTATTGTTGCTCCCTTGGAGACTGTGGCAGAGCTCTCCAGGCTAGGAATTCAGATTCCCTCATTTATTGTGTGATTATCTACCCACCTACCACACCTCCCACCACATCCCACACAAACATCTCCCACAGTGTGGCCCACCACCCTCAATGAACTTACACATCCTGGAGCCTTGCCACCAACCATAGACCACAGTTCACACTGTAGACCACACTCTCTCCCACTCAGTTCTGAGTGTTGTGTGCTGATTTAAAATGGCCTACATCCGTTGCCACAACTGTAGTATGTTTTAAAGTCAGGTAATGTGATACCTCCAACTTAATTTTTCTTTTTCAATATATCTTTGGCAATTCGGGGCCTCTTGCCTCTCCAAATATATTTTGTGGTTAGTTTTTCCAGTTCCTTAAAAAATATAGTGTTGACTTTTATTGGGATTGCATTAAATCTGTAGATTAGTTTGGGTAGGATAGACATCTTGATGATGTTTAGTCTTCCCATCCATGAACAGGGAATATTTTTCCATTTACTTAAGTCTTCTTTGATTTCCTTTAACAATGTTGTGTAGTTTTCTGTATATAAGTCCTTTACATCTTCAGTTAAATTTATTCCTAAGTATTTGATTCTTTTATTTACTATTGTAAATGGTATTTTTTTCCTGATTTTCTCCTCAGTTTGCTGGTTATTGGTGTACAGATATGCTACTGATTTTTGAGCGTTGATCTTATAGCCTGCAACATTACTGAACTCCTTTATAAGTTCTAGAAGCCTTGTTGTCGATTTCTCAGGGCTTTCTATGTATAGGATCATGTCATCTGCAAATAATGAAATTTTTACTTCTTCTTTTCCAATCTGGATACCTTTTATGTCCTTTTCTTGTCTCAGTGCTCGTGCAAGTACTTCTAAGACAATGTAAAATAGGAGTGGTGATAGTGGGCATCCTTGTCTTGTTCCCGATCTCAGAGGGAAGGCTTTTAGAATTTCACCGTTGAAAATGATGTTAGCTTTGGGTTTTTCATATATACCCTTTATCATTTTCAGAAAGTTTCCATCTATTCCTATCTTTTGTAGTGTTTTTATGAGGAAAGAGTGCTGTATTTTGTCGAATGCTTTTTCTGCATCTATAGAGATGATCATGTGATTTTTTTCTTTCAGTTTGTTTATGTGGTGTATTACATTGATTGATTTTCTTATATTGAACCATCCTTGCATACCTGGGATGAAACCCACTTGGTCATGGTGTATAATCCTTTTGATATGTTGTTGAATGCGATTAGCAAGTATTTTGTTAAGGATTTTAACATCTAGGTTCATTAGAGAAATTGGTCTGTAATTTTCCTTTCTTGTGGTCTCTTTATTTGGTTTTGGTATTAGGATAATGTTGGCATCGTTGAATGAGTTAGGTAATATTCCTTCTACTTCTATTTTCTGGAAGAGCTTAAGCAAAATTGTTGTTGGCTCTTTCCAGAATGTTTGGTAGATTTCAGCTGTGAAGCCATCTGGTCCTGGACTCTTCTTAGTTGGGAGGTTTTCAATGACTGAGTCTATCTCTTTACTTGTAATTGGGCTGTTGAGTTCATCTATTTCTTCTTTTGTCAATGTCGGCTGTTTGTGGGTTTCTAGAAACTTGTCCATTTCCTCTAAATTGTCATTCTTGTTGGCATATAATTTTTCAAAGTATCCTCTTATGGTACTCTTTATTTCTGTGGGGTCAGTAGTGATATCACCTTGCTCATTCCTTATTTTATGTATTTGCATCTGTTCTCTCTTTTTCTTTGTTAGTCTGGCTAAGGGTTTGTCAATTTTGTTGATATTCTCGAAGAACCAGCTTTTGGTTTTGTTTATTGTTTCCAGTGCTTTCTTATTCTCTATTTCATTTAGTTCTGCTCTAATCTTGGTTATTTCCTGCTTTCTACTTCCTTTAGGTTTAGTTTGTTGTTGTTTTTCCAATTCCTCCAAGTGTGCAGTTAGGTCTTCAATTTTAGCTCTTTCTTCTTTTTTAATATATGAATTTATGACTATGAACTTCCCTCTCAGGACTGCTTTCGCTGCATCCCATAGGTTTTGATTTGTTGTGTTGTGGTTTTCATTAGTTTCAAGGTAGTTACTGATTTCTTTTGAAATTTCCTCTTTGATCCACTGTTTGTCTAAGAGTGTGTTGTTTAACTTCCATATACTTGTGCCTAACCTGTTTCTCTGGCCCTTATTGATTTCCAACTTCATTATGTTGTGGTAAGAGAAATTACTTTGTATAATCTCAATCTTTCTGAATTCATTGAGTGTTGTTTTGTGGCCTACCATGTGGTCTATTTTGGAGTATGTTTAAACAGAACTGGTGTTAATTCTTTTTGAAATGCTTTTTAGAATTCACCTGTGAAGCCATCTGGTCCCGGGCTTTTCTTTGACGAGAGATTTTTGATGACGGATTTAATCTCCTTAACTGTGATTGGTTTGTTAAGTTCTTGTATTTCTTGTAGCATCAGTGTAGGTTGGTTATGTGTTTTTAGAAATTTGTCCATTTCGTCTAGGTTGTCTAGTTTGTTGGCATATAGTTTCTCATAATATCCTCTTATGATTCTTTTTATTTCAGTGAGGTCATTTGTAATTTCCCTCCTTTCATTTCTGATTGTGTTTATTTGCATCTTCTGTCTTTTTTTCTTTGTTAGTCTAGCAAGGGGATTGTCAATTTTATTGATCTTCTCAAAGAACCAGCTTTTCATTTTGCCGATTTTCTCTATTGTTTTTCTGTTCTCAATTGCATTTATTTCTCTCTAATCTTTATTATTTCTTTCCTTCTGCTTGCTTTGTGATTGGTTTGCTGTTCTCTTCTAGTTTCTCTAGTTGTTCAGTTAAATCTTTGAGTTTAGCCCCTTCTTATTTTTAATGTAGTCATTTAAGGCTAAAAATTTCTCTCTCAAGACTGCCTTTGTTGTATCCCTTAAGTTTTGATACCTTGTATTCTCATTTTCATTCGTCTCAATATATTTATTGATTTCTCTTGCATTTTCTTGTTTGATGCACCGAATATTTAGGAGTGTGTTGTTCCAACTCCCCACTTTTGCAAATTTACTTTTTTCCTGTCTGTTATTCATTTCTAGTTCCATTCCATTATGATCTGAGAAGGTGCTTTGTATAATTTCAATCCTTTCATATTTATTGATAGCTGAATTGTGACCTAACATGTGGTCTATCCTGGAGAAAGATCCATGGGCACTTGAGAAGAATGAATAACCCACTGAGTTTGGATGCAGTGTTCTGTATATGTGTGTTAGGTCTAACTTGTTTATCATATTGTTGAAGTTATCTGTTTCCTTGTTGATCTTCTATCTAGTTTTCCTTTCCAATGATGTGAGAGTGGTGTTGAAGTCTCTGGCGATTATTGTAGAAATGTCTATTTCTTCCTTCAGTTTTGTCAGAGTTTGGTTCATATATTTTGGGGTACCCTGGTTAGGTGCATAGATATTTATGACTGTTATATCTTCCTGGAGGATCATCACTTTTAGTAATATATAATGGCGTTCCATATCTCTTATCAATTTTTTGCATTTAAAGTCTGTTTTGTCTGATATTAGTATAGCTACCCCTGCTATTTTCTGTTTTGTATTCACATGAAGTATCTTTTTCCTACCTTGTACTTTCAGGCGGTTTGTATCCCTGGGTCTGAGGTGAGTTTCCTGTAAGCAGCACATGGATGGCTCATGTTTTTTTATCCATTCTGTCAGCCTATATCTTTTGATTGGGGAATTTAATCCATTCACATTCAATGATAAAACTGAAAATGCACTATTTATTTCCTCCATTTTATTCTTTGGTTTTTATATGCCATCTTGTTTTTGTGTCTCTTTTTATTCTTTTGGTTATCCTTTCTGATTTTCTTTCTTCTATACTCTCCTCCAAGTCTCTCTTTCTGGTCTTTTTCTTTCAGGTTCTAAGGCTTCCTTTAATATTTCCTGCAAAGTTGGATGCTTTTTTGCAAACTGTCTTAGTTTCTGTTTGTTTGTGAATATTTTATACTCACCTTCATATTTGAAGGACAGTTTTGCTGGATAAAGAATTCTCGGCTGGTGCCTTTTCTCTTTCAGGTTCCTAATTGTATCATACCACTTTCTCATCGCCTCCATGGTTTCTGAAGTGAAATCTGCAATAAGTCTTACTGGACATCCTTTGTATATGGTCGTTTGCTTCCCTCTTACTGCTCTGAGAATTTTTTCTTTATCTTTTACATTTGACATTCTGAATAGTATGTGTCTTGGCATAGGTCTGTTGGGATTTATTCTCACTGGGGTACAGTGTGGTTTTTGGAAATGTAAGTTCATTTCTTTTGTGACAGTTGGGAAATTTTCAGCTATTATTTCCTCAAATACTCTTTCTGCCCCTTTTCCCTTCTCTTCCCCTTCTGGAACTCCCATCACAAGTATTTTGTTGTGTTTTGTGTTTTCATTCAACTCTCTGAACCCCTGCTCAATTTTTTCCATTCTTTTCTCTCTTCAATTTCGGTATCACTTATTCTTTCTTTTATCATTTCGAGTCTGCTGTTGTATAACTCAAATGTGTTTTTCACTTCACCTATTTTGTCTTTCATTCCCATGAACTAAGTTACTTTTCTGTTCAGTATTTCAAATTCTTCTTTGCATTCTCTCAATGTCTTCTTGATGTCATTTGTCTCTTTAACTATATTGTCTTTCATTTCATTAATTTCATTTTGGAAATTTGTGCTCATCTCTCAGATTAGTTCTCTCGAATTCTGCAGCTCTTCTGGGACTTTGATGAATTCCTTTTCTTGAGCCATGTCTTCTATTTTCTTAGTACAGCTCGTAATTTTTTGCTGGTGTTTAGGCATCTGGTTAAGTTGTATTTTACTTTGATGCTCTATCTCTTTCTCTTTTATAGGGTTTGAGTGGCCGGAGGCTGTGAGTTACAACAGCTCTTTGATTTTTGGGTCAACATTGATTGTTAGGTTTGTCCTGATGGTTGCTCAAAACTGGGCACTGGACCCAGTAATTGGTTTTAGGTTCGTTTCCTAGGGCCTTGGGCAGGGAAGCTATAGAGGCCAGGAAAATCCTCTCCAACTTATTAATTTTCTTATGTGCATTTCCTTGGTCTGCCAGGAGATGGTGCTCATTGGTAGGTCTCAATTCAATGCCTGGTCGGAGTGTATTTGCTGTGATACAGACCTGATCAATGTGGTAGTGCTTCCTGTCTGGGGGCTAAAAGCCTTGTAATTCAAACTTTATGAGACCTTTCTCCAGTTGTCTCTGGTAGCCCCCTCCCTTTTCCCAGCTAGGAAATATTTACTCTCCCCTCTGAATCCTCAACAATCAGTCCCTGTTTGTCATGGAGGAGATTGGGAGGTTTGTATATCTTTAGCCACTTGCAGGTTCCAAGGCAAACAATGGCACATACCCACCCAGACTGAAAGGGTTCTTGGGACAGGGCAGACCAAACCTGTGAGTCAAAAGGAGGGTCATCCCCAGGCTCTCTCTCCCCTCTCCTGTGGAATCCTCAACAATCAACCCAGGCTAGAAGAGAGGGAGGTTGCGAGGGTCAGATTTCTCCAGTCCTGTCTAGGCTTCCAGGGCAAACCACCATGTGGAAGGGTCCATGGGGCTCTGCAGCTCAAATTTGTGGGTCAGAACCTGAGTCAATCTAGGGCTTTGTCCCTCTCTCTCCCCTTTCCGGGAATTCTAGATCCCTGGAGTACCCTTTGTATGTAGTTGCAGACCCAGAGACACGAGAATTCTAAAGAGTGTGGTGCAGGGTGCTGGCAGTTGCAACCACTGCTGGTTCCAACTCACGGTTCTGGTTCTATCATTGCTAATTCCGTTTTATCAGAATCTCCTCTGGGTGATGTGCAGACTACACCTGCTGTTGTAAATCCTAAAAGATCTGTTTTGGAGTGGTGTCACCCTGTTCTCTAGATATTTTTCTGGAGAAGACATTCCTGTGTCTTACTAGTCTGACATCTTCCTAGAAGTTCTGACTTTATTAGATTTTACTCATCTGTATATGTATGTATTTCACTTCTTCCTGAAGGATTGAGATGAATTAAATCTCCATCCCTCGATGATCTCCACTGCTTTTGAGAGCACCCTTAGGGTTGAATTTCTCCATTCTCTTGTAAATGTAATCAGTTCTTTGGAGAAAAAATTAGGGGCTTTCAGTTTTACATTCTGCTTCCTGCCACCCCACCACCCAGGCAAAATCTCTGTGCTGTGACTCTGGGGATGAGAATAATGGCACACTTCTCCAGTTATACACCTGATTTTGGAGCTAAGATTTGGTGGAGAAAGCACAGTATATTCAGTTCTTCTTGGGACCATTCTAGGGACCAGTGTATTGGTTGTCCGCACCCCATTTTGCTCATTGATTGCCACACCCAAAGTACAGCCACTGCTTCTTGAATTCCCATTTCTCCTGGACTTAGAAGACCCATACTGATCCCTGTGCCCTCGGTTAATGCTGTCGTTTGAGTCCTGTGTGACTCCCAGTGAAATATGTTCTTACTAACCTATTGTTGTGTGTGTAAGATTTTGCATGAAGGACATTTTGGTTAGATTCAGATTAGGCATATTTTGATTAGGTCATTTTTTTTCTTAGATTGCTTTAGTTTAGTTAAGGGCCTCAGATTAGATTTCAGGCACCAGGATGGACCCCAATCATTGTGTTGAAGTCTTACATAAATGGAACAGAAAGAGAAAGTTTGCTGCCATGTTTATTCTGCCATGTGGGAGAGAGCTCCAAGATCTCCTACAGCTGTGGAGAGACACAGAAACCTTGACTATCTGAGGGAGAGGCCAGAGGCTAGAGTCATGGAGCAGCTTGAAGCAGAAGATATCCATGCCAGAGTGAGAAAGGAGAGGTATGAGCAATTGTGTCTGATGGCCCATTGCTGAGCTCAGAGAGAAAGTGAGTTTGGAAGAGAAGGCAGAGGGATACAGGCAGGCCCAACATTTTGCTTTGGCAGGAGTTCAGGAGCAACTGACCCTTGCTAAGACAGCATTTTTGATGATGCCTTGATTTGGACATTTTGACAGCCTCAGACTGTAAGCTTTAATCCTAATAAATTCCAATAAATGCAAACATTTTTCTTGTGTTTTCATTGGCAGCACTTGGCAAATTCAAACAGTTAGGGACACGGTGTTGGATAGCTATCCTGTTCCCAAATGGTGGTGTGATGCTGCTACCCAGTGAATTCACCTGTAAATTGTGGGTGTCTCCTGTCTGTGCAAGAATGAGTTCTGGTAAGATGGAGGAGGAAGTGGCCTTGGCCAGCAAGGCCTACAAGACAGATAGTCAGGAAGGGGAGTCACATGGTTTGGGGACTATTTAAAGTCTCAGATGCCCCAGTATGATGTAACTGCCTCAAATAGTGATTGGGCAGGTGGGCAGGGGCAGATGAAAGCGTGGGACTTTGGATCTGGTGCAGCAGAAGAGTCAGGGCACAGACAGGAAACTTTCTGTTCCTTCTCCTTTTGCCCTTCCCTCCATCCCTTGGCCTCCAGCATTGACCCTCTGAGGAGACTGCTCTTACGGTACCCCTCCTGGGTCTCAGGCACAGACTCAGGTCTCCTGCTTCCAATTGTACATTCACATTCTCCAATCTTGTGGCAGCTAAAGAAAGAGCAATACCAAGATGAAAACTGTTGGTGCCAGGAAGGAAATGTCAAAATTCACATTACAGCATTGGGTACAGCAATAACATCACCAGAATGAGCAACATTAGGCCAGTGAGCCTAATAAATAGTACAGGAATCCCAGAATGTCGTGTGAACTAGGGCTGACAAGAATAGAAGTGAGGTTGTGAGATATTGCCATGTTTGCAGAAAGCCTCAGAGCATGCAGATGCCAGAAGTTTCTCAGACTAATTAAATATAAAATTTTCAACACATTTTGAACAGAGTTGAAAATGATGCAGACCTCTTCAATCCCAGAAGAGAATGGAGGGATTGGATGGGAAGAAGCTGATGAACAGCTGAAGAAGCAGGAATGTAACAAGGGTTCACTGCAGTTCCCCAAAGCAGAGAAGGACTGTTTTGTTTGAGAACCATACTCTTAGGGCCCTAATGAAAACCATCATCATAGTTTGTGGATGCGTAAAGGAGGACTGGTAGAAAGCCCTGCTCAGAACTCACAGCCTCAGTTAGTGATGTGAGTCACTCTAGCGGGTCTAAACTGGGGAGTAAGCAGCAGGAAATCCTTCTTCTTCTGTGATGCTAACAGCCCTCTAACCAGACACGTGTAGAGAGCAGTGTGGCCTTCACACAGTTGCATCCATGTTCCTCATGCTCTGTGCTTACCCCAGCTGAGGGAGGCCTCCACATGTCCAGGCAGCTGGGGAGGGGGCTGAGGGGAGTGAGTACTTTTCCTTTATGGTGACTGTATTTTCAAAGGTTGAGGGGAAGTGTCCCCACACCCAGTAATGTTGCAGTTACAAATCAATACCTTCAAATGAAGCACTTTGTATGATTTCATTGTATACTACTTTCATAATTTCTTTTAAATTATAACCCAATTATCAGTAGAAAGAATATAAAAATAATTTATGTCTGATAAAGTATACAGCCAAATTCCTTTTCTAGCCTCAACACCCATTCCTTCTTCCTCAGAATTATCTGCATTGGCAGATTCTTTTGGGTACAAATTTCTGTTTGTAAATACATGCATTCTCTAGTTTCATTCATCCCACACCCTATCATATATGAGAAAAATATTGGAGAACAGCTTAAGAATATCATAAATTTTGTAACATCTTAAAATACTTGAAATTATAAGTACATTGTCTAATTATGAAGGAATCATTTCTGATTGAAAATAAGAAGGAAAATTTGAGTAGAAAGCAGGCCACTGTAGTTCAGTGACGGTTAAACTTGAATCCACATCAGAATCAGGTGAGGAAAATGAAAAAATATAAATGATATGGGTTCCTTATAAGAAAATGCTACAATAATGGGCAGCATTATTTTTTAAATGGTAATTTTTTAAATGCTTACCTAGAATATAATGGATTGAAGAACCAGTGGAAACAACCAGGATAATTTGAAATAAGTGGAAATCCCATCTTTACATAAACTAAGAGAAATCTCGGATTCTGATGCATAAATTAGTGGTAACAAATTGAAAACAGATGAGTGTGGAAGAAGATGTGGGAGGAGCAGATCTCAGAACAAACTGCAAGTGCACTTTTCCAAGAGCAGAAAGACATCCTGAATTGCACAGTCACAGCCACTTCCTTAAAAGAATGGCAACAAGTTGCACAGAGTGGAGGTGGAGATTCTTTGGAGATTCACATTCATTACATTAACAGGGTTTCTCTCCAGTATGAAGGCTGCTATGTATAATGAGATACTTCCTCTGACTGAAGGCTATTCCACATTCCTTACATATATAGGGTTTCCCTCCACTTTGAATTTTCCCATGATCAGTGAGATTTGTTATGCTACTGAAGGCTTTCCTACATTCCTTTCATATATAGGGTTTCTCTCCAGTTTGTCTTCTCTGGTGTGTAATGAGGCTTGACTTCTGAATGAAAGCTTTCCAACGTCCATCACATTCATAGGGTTTCTCTCCAGTATGTATTTTCAGATGGTTAATGAGGCTTTCCTTCTGGTTCAGGGCTCTTCCACATTCATTGCATATATAGGGATTTTCTCCAGAATGAATGCTCTGATATTTAGTGATCTATGGCTTTTGGCTGAAGGCTTTTCTGCATTCATTACATTCATTTTTTTTTTCAATCCATTATGGGTTTTTTCATTGTCTATGAGATATGATTTTTACCTAATGGCTTTTTCCCATGTCTTACATACATAGGGTTTCTTTGCACTAGGAAATCTCTTGTATATGAGATTTGACTATTGAATTAAAGCTTTCCCACATATATATGATTTCTCTTCAGTGTGAATTTTATGATGAATAAAGAGGTTTTCTGTCAGGTTTAAAACTTTCCCACACTTATTACAAGTCTATTCCTGTTCCCATGTTTGGCTTTGAAAATGTGGAGTAAAAAATGACAGTAATCAGTAGACTACATTCTGGACACTCATATGGTTTCTCTCTAGTTTGATTTTTCTCACATTCTATGAGGTTTTGTTTCAGATGGAAGCATTCCCAAGTTCATTACAATACTAACATATATGAATATTTCATGCTTAATGAGATTCCAATATTACTTATATACACAGGGCATTACTCCTGCATGTTTCTTTGATGTCACTCTAGCTTTCCCGATTTCATGAAATCCTAAGTGGTTCCTGTGAAGGATTAATTGTAAGGTAGCTCATTTCTAAGAAAGCTTCACACCCATTACACTTAAAGAGGAGGACTACCTTGTGGGACAAACTGGCAAAACTCATTGTCTTCATTCTTTTTTCCTTACATAGATTCCCACATTCTTAGGTAAGCATGATGCAAATTCCTTCAAAGTGAAGCTATATTCATAAAAGTATTATTTTGAGGAAACAATGTTTGCAGTCAGAGAAAATATTTTCCCAACTTTGTTACATGATATGCCTTCATTTTAAATCTGTACTCTTGTGGAAGTGGATGTAGCTTCACTCACAAGCCTTTTGTTTTTTTGGTTCTTTCTGTTTCTTAATGTCCAATGCTTCTTCACAGTTTGTGGTGTACAGCAAAAGCAGTGCTTAGAGGGAAATTTATAGCATTCAATGCATTCATTAGAAAAGAGGAAAGATCCAATATCAATCATCTAAGCGTCCAATTTGGGTAGCACAACAATATCTCCTTTTTATTTGTTCTTTCATTCATGGCTCTTCTTGCTTCCAATGAGCATCACATCCAGTTTGGTGACTTCATAACTAGGAAACGTGCATGTGATACAGCACTTGATTTATGATGGGGACAAACAACACCCCATAAATCAACCCTGGAACATTCAATTTTCTGAAGGATAAGATAGGTGCAGCTTCCTAAGATGCATGAAAAATATGGCCCCAGAACAAAGGCCAAAATTGCAACCCAGGAAATCCTGAATGCTTTGTTTTTGAAAGACTACTTTTGTTCAATTTCTTTTTCTTCTATTTATTTGGTTGAGATGCACTATTCACCATTCTTTAAAGTTTACAGGGAAATTATAACACTTTTGCTTGCCTTTCCACATCTGCAATTATTATTTGTTATTGACTTGCCAAATAATGTATTTTAAAACATTTTATATCCTATATTAGGCAGCCATGGGGTGCTGATGCAAAATACCATAAATCTGTGGGTCTTTATAAAGTGTATTTATTCAGGGTAGAATCTGACAGTTAAAATAAAGCATATCTGACATAAAGCATAAGTTTCTTCCTTCCCCAAAGTATGTTACCTGTCTTGGAGCAAGACAGGTGCCAACATTTGCCAGGGTTCAGGCTTCTTGGGTTCCTCTCTTTCCAGGGCTGCAATTCTCTCTGGGCTCAGATCTTTGTTTCCTGCACAATGTCAGCTGTAGACTATGAGGCTCTCTAAGCTTTGCCACTCCCACAAGGCCAGCTGTGAACTGTCAGTTGAATGGCTTGTCTCTTTTCCCTGGGGCCTTCTGTCTGTGCTCATCAGAACTCCAACACCAAAACTACTCCAACTCTTTTCTTTGCCATGTTTTTATGCTTGAGACCCCACCAACCAAGGGGTGGGGCTCAAAATCCTACCAACTGTGGCCAAGTCAAGCCCTCATCATAAGTTAATCATGGCCAGATTAACAGACCAGTTTACAAGCATAATCCAATATCTATTTTCGGAATTCATAACGATATCAAACTGCTACATATCCACTTACCCATCTTATGCTATATATTATTTTATGGTGTATTTTAACATTTTAATGATGTCCTAGGCCACGGATGTCATTATTACTTTATCCATTCAATAGTCATTTAGATATATGAATTTTATTAACAGATATTGTTCTTCCATCCATCCTGAATCTTGAAACTTTTGAGATTATTTTCTTTCCACCTGAAGAATATTCTTTTACATTTATTTAAAAGTGAGTTGGTTCTAGCAAACTTTATTAGTTTTTACTCATCTGAAAAAGTATTTATTTCACTTCTTCCTGAAGTATTGAGATGAATTAAATCACAGCCCTCGACAATCTCCACTGCTTCTGAGAGCACCCTTTGGGTCGAATTTCTCTATTCTTTTGTAAATGTAATCAGTTCTTTGGAGAAGAAATTATGGGCTTTCAGTCTTTCAGCCTGCTTCCTGCATGCCCCCTAACACTTCATGCAAAATCTGTGTGCTCTGGCTCTGGGAATGAGAATAATGGCACAACTCTCTGAGTAACACACCTGATTTTGGAGCTAAGATTTGGTGGAGAAACCACGGTATATTTAGTTTATCTTGGGACAATTCTAGGCACCAGTGCAATGTTTTTCAGCACCCCATTTTGCTCAGTGATAGGCACACCCAAAGTATAGCCAGTGCTTCATGAGTTCCCATTTCTCCCAGACTCAAGAGACCCATAGTCAACCCTGTGCCCTGGATTAATATCCGCATTTGAGTCTTGTGTGGACCCTGGAAAAATACTTTATTACTAACCCATTGTTGTGTGTGTAAACCTTTCATATGTAGGACATTTTGTTAGATTCAGATAAGGGATCTTTTGAATAGGTCACTTTTTGTTACATTGCTTTAGTTTAGTTAAGGGTCTCTGATTAGATATCAGGCACCAGGATGAACCACAATCATTGTGCTCATGTCCTACATATATGGAACACAAAGAGAATGAGTGTTGCCTTGTTTACCCTGCCTTGTGGGAGAGGCCTCCTGGATCTCCTACAGTTGTGGAGAGACACAGTAACCCAGTGAAGCTATGGGAAAGGCCAGGGGCTTGAGTCATGGAGCAGCTTGAAGCTGAAGACATCCAGGCCAGAAGAGAAGGGAGAGGTGTGAGCAGTTGTGTCTGATGCCCAACTGCTGAGCTCAGGGAGAAAGTGAGTTTGGAGGAGATGGCAGAGAGAGATAGGCAGGCCCAACAATTTGCCTTGCAAGGAGTCCAGCAGCACCTGACCCTTGTAAGACAACATTTTTGATGGTGCCTTGATTTGGAAACTTTCACAACCTCATAAGTGTAAGCTTTAACTAAATTCCAATAAAAGCCAACCTATTTCTGGTATTTTGCATTGGCAGGGCTTGGCAAACTCAAACAGCCAGGGACACAGGGTTGGAGAGCTGCCCTGTTCCCAAAGGGCAGTGTGATGCTGCTGCCCAGTGAATTCACCTGTAAAATGTGGGTGTCTCCAGACTAGGTGTGACTGAGTACTGGTAAGATGGAGGGGGAAGTGCACTTGGCCAGCAAGACCTGCAAGACAGGGAGTCATGCAGTTGAGTCACATGGATTGGGGACTAGTCTAAAGTCACAGATATCCCAGTATGATGGACTGGCCTCAGGCAGGGATTTACCAGGTGGGCATGGGCAAATAAAAGCATGGGACCTGGGGTCTGGTGCAGCAGAGGAGTCAGGGTGCACAGAGGAGACTTCCTGCTCCTGCTCCTTTTGCCCTTCCCTTGGCCTCCAGACTTGACCATCTGAGGAGGCTGCTCTTAGAGTACCCCTCCTGGGTCTCAGGCACAGACTCAGTTCTCCTGCTTCCAGTTCTACCTTCACCTTCTCCAATCTTGGGGCAGGTAAAGAAAGAGCAATGCCACGATGGAACCTGTTGGTGTCAGAAGGGAAATGTCAAAATTCACATTACAGCATTGGCTACAGCAATAACATCATGAGAATGAGCAATATTAGGCCAGTGAACCTAATAAATAGTACAGGAATCCCAGAAAGTCCTGGGACCTAGGGCTGACAGGAATAGAAGTGAGATTGTGAGAGAGTACAATGTTTGCAGGATTCCTCAGAGGGTGCAGATGACAGATATTTCTCAGACTAATTAAATATTAAATTTCCAACGCATTTTTGACAGTGTTGAAAATGATGCAGACCTCTTCAATTCCAGAATACAACAGAGGGGTCAGATGGGAAGAAGCTAAGGAACAACTGACGAAGCTGTAATGTAACACATGTTCACTGCAGTTCCCCCAAGCCAGAGAGAGAATGTCCTGTTTGGGTAACAAACTCTCTGAGCTGCAATGGAAATTATCATCATAGGTTCTGGATGCACAAAGGAGGACAGAGAGAAAGCCCTGCTCAGCTCTCACAGCCTCATTTGGTGATGTGTGTCATTCTAGCGGGTCTTCAATGAGGAATAAGCAGCAGGAAGTCTGTCATCTCCTGTGGTGTTAACAGCCCTCTAACCAGACACGTATAGAGAGCAGTGTGTCGTTCACAAAATCTAGTCCATGCTCCTCATGCTCCATGCTCATTCTTGTTGAGGGAGGCCTCCACCCATCCAGGCAGCTGGGAGGGGGCCAAAGGGAGTGAGCACTCATCCTTTATGGGTGACTGTATTTGCAAAGAGTGAGATTAAGTGCCCGCCACTAATAATATTGCAGATACAAATCAATACCTTCAAATCAACCTCTTTGTATGATTTCATTGTGTGTTATTTTCAAAATTTCTTTTAAATTATAACCAAATAATCTGAGCAGAGTATAAAAATAATTTATGTCTGTTATGGCAAACAGCCATATTCTTTCCCTAGCCTCAACCCCCATTCCTCCTTCCTCACAATTACTGCAATGGCAAATTCCTTTGGGTACACATTTCTGTTTGTAAATACATGCATTCTCTAGTTTCATCCATCCCACACTCTATCACATATGAGAAAAATATTGGAGCACAAGTTAAGAATATAAATTTCATAACTTCTTAAAATACTTGAGAGCAGAAGTATATCATGCAATTATGAAAGGATCATTTCTGAAATAAGGAAAATTGGAATGAAGTAAAAAGCAAGCCACTGTAGTTCAGTGGATGTTAAACTTGAATCCACATCAGAATCAGGTGAAGACACTGAAAAAAAAACATAAATGTTTGGGTTGCCTTATAAGAAAATGCTACAATAATGGGCAGCATTATTTTTAAAATGGTAATTTTTAAAATACTTTCCCAGAATGTAATGGATTTAAGAACCAGTGAAAACACCCTGGATAATTTGAAATAGATGGAAAGCCCATATTTACATAAACTAAGAGAAATCTCAAGTTCTGATGCATAATTTAGTGGTAACAAATTGAACACAGATTGTTATAATTCACCACGAAGGTAGAAGGTGCCAGGAATGATCCAAAGAACGTTTGGGATCAGGGGACCTCACTCCATGTGGAATGTAGGCAAGTTTATTTAGGCTGAAGCTGCTTTTTATACTACAAAGCTGATAACAAAATTAGGGAATCCTTCACTAGTTCTTCAGCTTGATACATGAGAATGATGCCTGTTCCTGTGTTCGCAGACAATCTTTCTTGGGAATTCAGACCATAAAATTTTAGTGGTGTGTTCATTTCACTCTGCCTCCTCGTACAGATGTTTGCAGTATGCAGTGTCCCTGGAGACATTTACTAATGTTTCTCTGCCCACAAACATGCTTTTTAAATGCTTAAACCTTTATGCTCTGACTCTCAGGATCTTTTCCAACAATTCACCCTTTTTTGTTTTTTATCCAGGGTGACTGTGCCTGTCTTAGGATGTCTTTCTCTGAAGGTCTTACCCATCCCTCACCACCAGCCAAGCTCCATGGACAGGGGTTTGTGATTCAAGGGTTTTAAGGAGAATCAAGTTATTAGCATGGCTGGCCTTTTAATATGGGACAGCAGGGCTTCGAGAATACCTCCTAATACAGTTAACAGTAGCAGAGCACTAATGATCACCACACTAAAGTTAGCAAGTACAGGGGTTGATTTCCACCAATGTAAAGGGTTTATTTTATTTAATTGATCTGTCACTGATAGCCAAAATTTGCTACCTGGAAGTGTAGTAAGTTGATTCTGAGACATGCTCAAAATCCTTTATTGCAAATCTGTAATTTCCATACATAAATTTGGCCTATTAAATGATTTTTATTTTTTTCCCATTCATAATGGGAATCATTGTATGGGAGAGGAGTGATACGAAAAGTACTTTCATTTCAATCACACTTCAAACCTTGTTTTAAATTTAGATTATATACCTGATCTCCCATTTGTGTAACAGCCATCTGTAAATCATTAAGCCCATTATTAATTTACCAATCAATATATGCCTGACTATGCCATAGCTCACTAGCATTTTTATACCAATTTCTAAGATATTATTGTGTTTGGATAGTCTCATGTAGGGCAGTTTCTGCCCTAGCAGCAGCTGTAATAAGACCTATAAGCCCTAATACAGCAGCTATAATTAATCCAATTAAGCATTTGTTTCTTTTCAAATAATGATTTGGAAAGTGCCAAAGGATTTGTTTCTCAGGGGAAGACTGCAAGCAGCGATTCATATGAACCCAAAGCCATTTCCCATGATGCTGTTGTCCTATTAGAACCACAAAAGAAATCTCCTGTAAAACAGATACACAAGTGTAAAATCTCCTGTAAAACAGATACACAAGTGTAAAGGGAGCAATTGCTGCAGAAAAACCATGTTTGATTAATGCTCACTCTTCCAACTATAAAAACACTGGGATCCCATACACATACTTTAAGAAATTAAGTGGGTTTTCCTTTTAAACTGGTAATATTAGTTTTACTGCCTTTCCATTCAAATATTGGGTTAATTCCCAAAAATAATTTCCACAAATAATTTTTAGTTTTGTTAAGTTTAGTGTCCCATAGTTGTGGGATAAATCTTCCCTGATGAGTTCAATTTAGTGATGCATTTTTACTTATGACGTCCCCAAAATTCTGAAAATAATGATAGATTTCATTAGGTGTTTTTGTTGACTTATTAATTTTTCAAATTATGGATGTGTTTATGTTAAGTTTCAGTATCCCTATAAGGGCCTGATACATTACAATTCTATAGGAATTATTAAAGATCACAACATCAGATGAAACATGGCATGTATGCCATTTATCACTTTGTACTATGATTTTGGGGCTGTATACATGGACTGATGGATCCTATGCAGATCCAACAATAGAATAGGATGCAGATCCTATTCTTGCCTTCAAGAAAAGACAAGATTAAATTTTCAATAAATTTCCCTTCCTCCTCGGGTTTTAGAGAAAGACAAGAATCAACAGGCACAGGAAAATGAAAAGTCTAATTAATATAAATAGGGTAGGATTTTCCCCCCGAAGTCAACAATTCTAAAAGATGTGAATTAGTAATATAAGCCAAATATGTATAATTATGTGAAGGTGCACTACTTACTGCTGAGGTTGTCAAGGTAAGCATAGCCAAGAATAATTGTGTTAGAGTGACATTCTGACTTTTAGAAGTTGCCATCTTTTCTACTTCTTGTGTCAGCTTCTTTGGCTTGTTTATGTCTAGGTTCCAGATGTCTGGACAGGACCCAAAGCTGGTCTCATATATCTGTAATGATAAGAGCAAAACCTCGACCCTATATCGTAACTTAACTTCTGCCTTTTCCCATTGATTATTATCTTTATGCTTTCAATAAACTAGTTGTCCAATATTTGTTTCTGGATTTTTGCCAGAAATTTTCTGCTGCTGATGTATATGATTCTGATCTTTGGCTTAAACAATTTATTGTAAATGATGCTTGATATAACTGTTTTTGCACCTCACCATTTCCCCCTTTTTTGTTTTTGTAGCATTTATAAATAGAGGTTTAACTGTTAATTTTTTATGATAAGTATACATACATTCATAGGCTTAATAACTCAGGGGATACACTGATATACTTGGCTTATTTTTGCCTAGAGACCTGGATAGATACAAGATAAATGTTAATATATACTTAGCTTAATAAGCTTATATTGACAATTAGGGTGAGAAACAAATAGTATAACTAATTAAGAGATTAAGTCAATATTGAACAAAGTTACTGAATGACAGATAAATAGGGCAGTCTTATATATATAGTTACCAATATTTAGCTTTTAGCTGGAAAGTGTTGAAGTAGCTACTGATACTAGAGTTTTGGTTGACAGTGTTTAGGATTAATGAATTTGATACTATAAAGTCGAACTTGGGAGTATTTTGCTAATTCCTGAGGAAGGGGCCAGCCTACTGAGGAAGGAACACAACAATCTCTGAACAGTACATTTTATGGTTTTTGCATCAATCCCTGGGAGAGTGGCCAGCTCCCCCAGTGAGGAATACATCACCCATTGAAATGCACTTTGTCTTTTTTAATTTGTTACAAAACATCCTTGTTGTGCTTACTATTTTAATTTCCAATATTTTTCCTGAAATGTGAAAAGTGTTAACTAGCAAGGCATTGGTTTGTTGATTAACAAAGTTTTCTGTATGATGCCTTACTTTTAGCCTTGAAAAATACTTGCCAGACTTGTTTTTTAAATACATTTTGTATCAGGACTGTCAAAACTCAAAACAAGAGATTTACATATATATTTAATAAAACACATTTACATTTAATATACAAGTTATTAAAGTAATTAAGTATGCAATATATTGTATTTAAGTTTTGATTAGTATTTAAGCATATTATACAGAATTCATAACTATAGTAGATTATACAATGACAGACATCCAATGAATAAAGTTTGATTTCTTAAGCGTTTAAGATTCTTAGTAGCATGACCTCAAATTCTTTATTTTGTATTGCTTGAGACATAGGTAAAAACAAATTAGTATTTGCTATTTGGGCTGTGGGGTAATACATTTTAATTCTAATTTTAATTCTTGCATTGGTTTTGTTGTTGACATTATAATTAGAGTTGGGGCTGTTGCTTACAGTTTTCAACTTGATTTAATGTTGGCTACTTTCCAAGAAGGGGTATGTGGGTTGGATTGACTTGTTTAAGAAAATACTAAAGAAAGCTTTAGCAAGTTTTAAAACAAAGTGATAGTGACATAACTGGACATTAATTTTTTGCAACAAACTAGCAATATTTGGGACCACTGCATGCTGCTGTGGTGTTATTTTATTTTTCTATATTTTACTGTTATGCACTACCCCAGGAGCCTTTAATAGCTGCTTTCTTCTTGTAGTTATAACTAAAAATTATGATTAATAACATTATATTTTATTTACTTTTATATTGAAATATTATTATATTTTCAGGAATTTTATACACTTTTAACGTAATTCATATGGACTTCTTATTCATATAACTTTAATTGCTATAAAACTAGTAATTTTTTTAAAATTATACAATTGTTTTAAATACTTCATCTTATATCATATGAACTTAACTATTTTCAGTATTTTATTTTAATTTTTTTTTTTAGGTAAAAGACCAACTTATATGTGACAGTTTGAAATAAAAGTTATCATTCAGGATTTGACTTTGAGAAAGCAGATTCAAACACTATGTTCTTTTTAAAAGACACAGGGATAAAACCTGTGTCTCCAAGTAAATGATAAGTTTAATGTACAAGAAGCTAATTTGATAAAACAGACTTTCTTTATTGCATATTGACTATTTTGGAGAAAAGCTTTGTATACTCTTCCTAAAACAAACTACTGACTTTGGAAACTTTGAGAAACTTTAACTTTATATTATTACATTCTTTGACATAAAATTTAAAAATTTTTATACATATACTGCTTATATCTTACTTATCTTTGACCACGAACATTCTTTTTCCAGAAGCCTTTTGCACTTTTTGTATTTATTCATGTTTTGTCCCACATTTTACTTGGTTTAATAACTAGTCATTTTATCTTGGGATAAAATTACTTTCTTTTCTTTAATAATAAAAGCACATTCTATATACCTTCCATTTTTAATTTACCACAATGATTTTGGCAACTATATCCAAGCAAACATCTGACAACATATAATTACCATCAACATTCAACAAACCTGTTAGAATAATGCTTTAATTTGAGTATAAGTATTTTTATTATTTTAAACTAATATCCATATGTATTTATTAATTTAAGCACTTATATAATTTTTGGCCATTTGAATACAACTCTTATAATAATTTTCATTTGTCAATTAAATATTACCATCTGGAGGTATCAAAATATATGCCAACATTGAACAAACAGATAAATACAAAAAGAATTATGACACACTAACAGAAACATAATGCTTACTAATTTGACATAATTTTCACTCTTTGGTATGGCTGTCTTCATGCCCTCCATCATTTCACATCTTTGATTTTACTGTTTTTAAGATTTTTTTCTGGAATCTGTGTTACCTGTAATATATAAACTTGTTCTTTGAAACACTTTTATTCGTAATCAGCGAACAGCCAGGACAACTTAAACAGCATAAATACATTTATGCTCTAATTTAGCAGTTTACACAGATATTTAACATTTATATTTTGGATTACTACTCTTCAGGAGTACACTTTGGCTCAAAGTAAAGGTGTCTGGGAAGGTACTTTAATTCCTGTTCTTAATTTTGGGTATACTCAGTGAAGGAGTAATAAACTTAGTTTCAGCTGAGGAAAGATAAAGAGCTGTACTGCTTTTGGTAACTGCCTTTAGTTCTGTTACAGGCTGGAATGAACTGCCCTGTTGCTGACAGGGTATATTTGAGCAAGGCTAGGAAATGTGCTCATATTGTTTGTCTGAGGGCCTTGAACAAGGCCCACTTGGAAGTTTCTCAACTTATTAATGAGACTACCTTTTTTATTATATTTAGATTGGTATATCTTGTCCAAGAGTAACCCTTTTTGGCATTTTGGACACACATGAGTTGGTATTGATTTATTACTGCCCTTAAATGGAGCTCTTACACTAGTTTTGGCTTGGCAATCTTTTTTCATATCACCTGGTTTCCCACATTTAAAGCAACTTAAATTAGCAATCATAGGACTACATCCATTTAGGGAAGCTACAAGAAGGTTCATGTTATAGGTAATAGGCCCAATGTTTTGGCATATTTTTATATAATCCTGTAAAGTACTTGCATTTGCCTTTATCAGACATAAAGCCTTTTTACACTCACTGTTAGCATTATCAAAAGCCAACATTAGAATAAGCATTTCTTTAAGATCAAATTGAGTTACTGTCATGTTGACTACATCTGCCAGCCTTGCTACAAATTCAGCATAGGGTTCTGTGTTTTCTTGAACAATTTTTAAAAATGATTGTACAACCTGTCCAGGGGTGGATACTCATAGCCAGACAGCTAGGCAGCTAGGCCTTTTGTATGTAGGGCATTTTGGTTTGATTCAGATAAGGGACTTTTCAATAAGGTCACCTTTTATGAGATTGCTTTAGTTTCGTTAAGGGCCTCTGATTAGATTACAGGCACCACGATGGACCCCCCAATCATTGTGCTGAATTCATACATTCATGGAACACAAATAGAAATACTGCTGCTATGTGGGAGAGGGCTCCAGAATCTCCACAACTGTGGAGAGACACAGAAACCCTGAGAGGCTGTGGGAGAGGCCAGAGGCTGGAGTCATGAAGCAGCTTGAAGCTGAAGACATCCAGGCCAGAGGAGAAGGTACAGGTGTGAGCAATTTTGTCTAATGACCCACTGCTGAGTTCAGGGAGAAAGTGAGTTTGGAGGAGAAGGTAAGCGAGAGACAGGCAGGCCACACATTTTGCCTTGGGATTCAACCAGCGGCTGACCCTTGTTAAGACAGCATTTTTGATGTTGCCTTGATTTGGACATTTTCACAGCCTCAGAACTGTAAGCAGGAACCCTAATAAATTCCAATAAAAGCCAACGTATTTCTGATATTTTTGCATTGGCAGCACCTGGCAAACTCAAACAGCTAGAGACACAGGGTTGGAGAGCTGTCCTGTTCCCAAATGGCAGTATGCGCCTGCTGCCCAATGAATTCACCAGTAAACTGTGGGGGTCTCCAGAGTAGGCAGGAGTGTGTACTGGTAAGATGTAGGGGGAAGTGCTCTTGGCCAGGAAGGCATGCAACACAGGATGTCATGCAGGGGAGATACGGGGTTTGGGGACTAGTATAAAGTCAGAGATGCCCCAATATGTTGTACATGCATCAGGCAGGGGTTGGCCAGGTGGGAAGGGGCAGATAAAAGTTTGGGATCTGGGGTCTGGTGTAGCAGAGGAGTCAGGGCACAGAGAGGAGACATCCTGCTCCTGCTCCTTTTGCTCTTCTCTCCTTCCCTTGGCATCCATTTTTGACCATCTGAGGAGGCTGCTCTTAAAGTACCACTCCTGAGTCTCAGGCACAGACTCAGGTCTACTGCTTCCAGTTCTACATTCATCTTCTCCAATCTTGGGACAGCTAAAAAAAAGAGCAATGCCAATATGAAACCAGTTGGTGTCAGGAGGGAAATGTCTAAATTCACATTATATCATTAGCTACAGCAATAACCTCACCAGAATGATCAATATTAGGCCAGTGACCATAATAAATAGTACAGGAATCCCAGAAAGACCTGGGACCTAGGGCTGACAGGAATAGAAGTGAGATTGTGAGAGAGTGCAATGGTTGCATGATTCCTCAGCAGGTGCAGATGCCAGATATTTCTCAGACTAATTAAATATTAAAATTTCAACACATTTTTAACATTCTTGAAAATGATGCAGACCACTTCAGTCCCAGAAGAAAACGGAGGGGTTCAATGGGAAGAAGCTGATGAACCAATGAAGAAGCTGGAATGTAACACGTGTTCACTGTAGTTCCCCCAAGCCAGAGAGAGGGAATGTCCTGTTTGAGAACCAAACTTTGAGATGCGCAATGAAAACCATCATCATAGGTTCTGGATCTGCAACGGAGGACAGGGAGAAAGCACTGCTCAGCACTCACAGCCTCAGTTAGTCATGTGAGGAACTCTAGTGGGTCTTCACTGGGGAGTAAGCAGCAGGAAGTCTGTCTTCTCCTGTGGTGCTAAAAGCCCTCAAACCAGACACATGTAGAGAGTGAGCAGTGTGGCCTTCACACTGTTGCATCCATGCTCCTCATGCTCAGTGTTCACTCATGATGTGGGAGGCCTACACCCATCCAGGCAGTTGAGGAGGATACCAATGGGAGTGAGCACTTTTCATTTATGGGTGACTGTATTTGCAAAGGGTGAGAGAAAGTGGCCCCCACCCCAGTAATGTTGCAGATACAAATCAATATATTCAAATCAACCACTTTGTATGATTTCATTGTGTACCCTTTTCAAAATTTCTTTTAAATTATAACCAAATTATCCGTGCAAAAGTATAAAAATAATTTATCTGTTATAGCAAACAGCCAAATTCCTTCTCTAGCCTCAACCCCCATTCCTCCTTCCTCAGAATTATCTGCATAGGCAGATTGTTTGGGTAAACATTTCTGTTTGTAAAGACATGCATTCTCTAGTTTCATCCATCCCACACTCTATCACATATGAGAAAAAGATTGGAGTACAACTTAAGAATATAAATGAATTTTCTAACCTCTTAAAATACTAGAGATTAGAAGTATATCATCTAATTATAAAAGGATAATTTCTGATTTAAAATAATAAGGAAAATTGGAGTTAAGTAGAAAGCAGGCCACTGTAGTTCAGTGGCTGTTAAACTTGAATGCACATCAGAATCAGATGAAGAAACTGCAAAAATATAAATTGTTGGGGTGCCTCATAAGAAAATGATACAATAATGGGCAGCATTATTTTTAAATGGTAAATTTTTAAATGCTTACCTTGAATGTAATTGATTGAAGAACCAGTGAAAACAACCAGGATAATTTGAAATAAGTGGAAAGTCCATCTTTACAGAAAGTAAGAGAAATCTTGAATTTTGATGCATAAATTAGTGGTAAAAAATTGAACACAGATGAGTGTGGAAGAAGATGTGAGAGGAGCAGATCTCAGAACAAACTGCAAGTGCACTTTTCCACGAGGAGAAATACATACTGAATTGCACAGTCACAACCACTTACTTAAAAGATTGGCAACAACTTGCGCAGACTGGAGGTGGAGATTCTTTGGAGATTCACATTAATTATATTCACAGGGTTTCTCTCCAGTATGAATGTTGTAATGTTTAAAGAGATACTGCCACTGGATGAAGGCAATTCAACATTCCTTACATATACAGGGTTTCCTTCCACTATGAATTTTCTCATAGTCAGTGAGATTTGATTTGCTATTGAAGGCTTTCTTACATTCCTTTCATGTTTTGGGTTTCTCTCCAGTTTCTCTTCTCTGGTGTGTAATGAGGCTTGATTTCACAATGAAAGCTTTCCCACATCCATCACATTTATAGGGTTTCTCTCAACTGTGTATTCTCAGATGGTTAAGGGGGTTTCTTTTCCGGTTGAAGGCTTTTGCAAATTCATTGCTTATATAGGGTTATTCTCCAGAATGAATGCTCTGATGTTTAATGAACTATTGCTTTTGGCTGAAGACTTTTTTGCATTCTTTACATTCATTTTTTTTTTCTGTCCACTATGAGTTTTTTCATGTTCTGTGAGATATGGTTTTTACCTAAGGCTTTTTCACATGCCTTACATGCATAGGGTTTCTTTGCAGTAGGAAATCCCTTGTGTCTGACATTTGACATTTGAATTAAAGCTTTCCCACATATATATAATTTCTTTTCACTAAGAATTTTCTGATGAATAAAGAGGTTTTCTGTCAGGCTGAAAACTTTCCCATGTGTATTACATTTCTATACTTGTTCCCTATGTGGCTTTTAAAATGAGGAGTAAAAAAATGACTGCAAAGAGCAGAATACACTCAGGACTCACATATGGTTTCTCTCTAGTTTGAATTTTCTCATATTCCATGAGGTTTTGTTTCAGATGGAAGCATTCCCATGTTCATTATAATACTAACTAATATATGAATATTTCATGCTCACAGAGATTTAATGCCTGGCTGAAGGATTTCCAATATTCTTTACATACACAGGGTTTCACTCCTGTATGTTTCTTTGATGTGATTTTAGCTTTCATAAATTCATGAAATCCCAAATGGACTACCATGTAGGACTAACTGGCAAAACTCATTGTCCTCATTCTCTTTTCCTTACATAGATTCCCTCATGCTTAGGTAAGCATGATGCAAATTCCCTTGGTGGAAAAGATGCTGAGAGCCAAAGCATAAAGGGTTAAGCATTTAAAAAGCATGCTTGCTCACAAAGAAACATTACTAAATGTCTCAAAGGACACTGCATGCTGCAGACATCATTTGGAGGAGACAGAGTGCAATGAACACACCACTAAGATATTTTGTCTGAATTCCCAAGAAAGATTGTCTGGGAACACAGAAACAGGCAGTGCTCTCAAGTACCAAGCTGAGAAAGTAGTGAATGATGCCCTATTTTGCTATCACTTTGAAGTATAAAAAGCAGCCCAAGCCTAAATAAACTTGCCTGCATTGCACATAGAGTGAGGTCCCTTGGTCCCAAACATTCTTTGGATCATTCCAATCACCGTCTACCTCCATGTTGAATTAAGACAGATGGCACCCAACGTGGGGCATGACTAGTTTTTTTCTCTGGATAAGTACCATGGAAACAAGGACTGCTGGGTCAGATGGTCCTTGTATTCTGTTGGTGCATCAAAAATCTTGATCATCAGGGAAATGGTGTAATCAGTCAACTCGGTTAGAGGAATCTTCTCAAGTTTTGAAAACCCTGTTAAAGAATACAGTGGTATCTGTGATGATCATAGAGTTACTAGAACTCTTTTCTCTCGTATGGAAACATTGTTATGTATCGTCTTTGTATAGTTTTATTTCTGTTGCTCTTGATCCATTACAGTCGTATGAAAATGAAGATTTAAAATGGATACTGCTATTACTAACATGGTACCAGAACAAACTTATGATGATTTCAATGAAAATATATCTGAAAAAATTAATCAACAGGCAAAAATGGATAAACTCATGTCTAATAAAAAGAAAAAAAAGAAAAAAGGGAGGTTATGCAACTTTTCTAGTAGTCATTAAGCCATCCACTCCAAAAGATTATTTACTTTCTTTTAAACCAGTGTCTGTGTCTCCTAAGTTATCTACTAGTCTATTCTTTTTTTTTTTTACCAGGAGGTCCCAGGGCTCGAACCCAGATCCCTCCATGTGGGAGACAGATGCCCAACCATTTGAGCCACATCTGCCTCCCCCACTAGTCCATTCTTTACAATATTTGATGACGCTCCAAAACTTTCTGTTTTTGTGCCAGCACCATCCTCTTCAGTTATGAAAAGTATAGCACAGGGAAGTAGAGAAGGAAATTCAGAGGCTATGCAATTTTTTTTACTTTTCCAGTAACAGTAACTCAAATTCCAGTACATGCTAGCAATCACCAAGGTGCTGTACAATATGAGCATGCTCCTATTTCTTTTAAAACAATAAAGAAAATTTAAAAAACATGCACTCAACATGGTGTAGATTCTCCTTATAGTCAGAATTGTTGCAAGAAATGGCACAAGCATACAAATTAATACCTTGGGTTTGGGATTTGTTAGCTCAAGCTGTTCTTAATTCAGCAGAGTTTTTACAATTTAAAACTTGGTGGGCTGATGAAGCTAATATTGTAGGACGATGAAATCAACAGCAAAATCCACCAGTGCCTATTACTGCTGAACAAATATTAGGAGCAAATCAATGGGCTGAAATTCCTCGCCAAGCTCAATATGATAATATTGCCATTTTACAACTGTGATTGTGCTTCCTAGATGCCTGGAGATGAATCTCCACCCCTAGACCAGCTGTACATTCATTTTCAAAAATTGTGCAAGGAAATATTGAACCCTATGCTGAATTTGTAGCAAGACTGGTAGATGAAGTCAACAAAACATTAACTCAATCTGATCTTAAAGATATGCTTATTATAACGTTGGCTTTTAATAATGGTAACAGTAAGTGTAAAAAGGCTTTATGTCTGATAAAGGCAAATGGAAGTACTTTACAGGATTATATAAAAACATGCCAAAACATTGGGCCTAATACCTATATCATGAACGTTCTTGCAGCTGCTCTAAAGGGATGAAGTACTATTGTTAATAATTTAACTTGCTTTAAATGTGAGAAACCAGGTGTGGCAGTTTGATGTAATTATGAATTCCAAAAATATAATTGGATCATGCTTGTAAACTGATCTGGGCATGATTAGGTTAGGATTAGGGCATTGAGCCCCACCCCTTGGTGGGTGGGGAATTGAATATAAAAGGCAAGGCAAAGGAGAGTTAAAGCAGTCTTTTGAGAAGCAGTTTTGATGTTGGAAAGAAGGCCCCAGGAGAAGAGAAGCAAACCGTTCACCTGATCGTCTACAGCTGACCTTGTGGAGGAAACAGGAGCTAAGCCCGGAGAGAAATGCAGCCCTGGGAAGAGAGGAATCCCAGAAGCCTGAACCCAGGCAAATGCCAGCAGCTGTCTTGCTCTAACACACGGCAATGGACTGTGGTGAGAGAAGAAACTTAATGCTTTATGGCCTGGTATCTGTGGACTTCTACCCCAAATAAATACCCTTTATAAAGACCAACCCATTTTTGGTATTTTATATTAGCACCCCTTTGGCTGACTAATACAGAATTTGGTACCGAGGAGTGGGGAAGTGTTTTTGCATATACCAAAATGTTGGAACGGTTTTATAAATGGATAAGGGGTATTTTTTGGAGGAATTGTGAAATGCTTGATGGAAAAGGCCAAGATCACTTTGAAGAAACTGTTGATAGCAATGTGGACGCTAAAGAGACTTTCTATGATTCCTTAGAAATGATGAAACTATTATTGGAAACTGGAGGAAAGGCGATCCATGTTTTAAAGTTGCAGAGAACTTAGCAAGATTAACTCCTGGTGTTATATGGAAGACAGAATTTGAAAATGGTGAACCAGAGCATTTAGCTGAAGTACTTTCCAAAGTAAACACGGAGAACGTGGCTTGGCTTCTCCTTGCAGCTTATAGCAAAATACTAGATGAGCGAAATACACTAAAGACTGAACTTTTGGCCACAAAGAAAACAGAAACTGATTCTGGAACTTCCAAGTTTCTGGAAATCAAATTCCCAGATGAAAATGCCCCATTTGAAGACTTTACTAAACTTGGAATTTGTAAATCAGAATTGAAGATGCAGTTATCTAGGAAAGACTTGTGGAAAGTCTTACTGTCTGCTGGCTTGGACCCCTGCTTCCTGCATGCTAAATCAACAAAGTTTTTGGGAAAGCTGTATGAACAAAACCATTGTAAGCTTGGACAAAAGAGGACATGGAAAGGAGAGATTGAAGGAGAATCAGTTTTAAGAAGAAAACCATGGAAGCAGAGATCTGGACTTAAGACATCTCCTTGGGCCAAGAGAGGAGCCCCACCCATGTGTACAGAGGGGGTGAGTTTGCCCCTGCAGTTAAAGAGGGTGGATGTTCCTACCCGATGTTCTGAGAAAGTTTTGATGCCCCATGGTGCAGAGAGGGTGAGTTTTCCCCAGCAGTTGAAGAGGGTGGATGTCCCCACCCGATGTTCTGGGAGAGTTTTGCCACCCCAGGGTGCAGGGAGGGTGGAGCACATTCCTCAAAGATTAGGGCTGTTAAGGTCAACACCCCATAGGTCTGAGAGGGGTGTACCTGTCCCCTATGGATTAGAGAAGGCCAGGTGGTCAACCCATTGCTCTGAGAGGGTTGAGCCTGTATGCCAAAGGTTAGGGAAGGCCAGGTGGTCAACTCGTTGCTCTGAGAGGGTTGAGCCTGTATGCCAAAGGTTAGGGGGAATGTTGTCTTCACCTCACTGTACTAGGGGGGCTAACACTCTAACCCAAAGATTGGATAAGGTGTGGCAATCACTCCAACACTCTTGGAGGGTGAGGTCTGAAGCTTGGTTGACACCCAGATGCTTGATGAGGGTGGAAACAAGAAAATGGCCATTGGGCAAGCCAGCGGAAAGGGTGGGTCCCCATGTGGCCCCAAGGAGAAGAAACCATCATCTTAAGAATGACTCAGACTTTGAAATCAAATGGAGGATGCCCTGAAGGTTTTATTGAACTGTAGAGGATCCATGACTCATGTTTAACACCCCAATTTCTCCTTATGATATTGAAAATGTTTATCCTTTGTCTTTCCATTTGTGTATTGGAAGCAGTTAAATGGTTTTGTAAGATTCAGAGGTCTATAGCAGATGGGACTTGGCCTGAAGACAAACTGTATTTCTTTAAAATGATTTTGATATGATTTTGTACTTGGATTTTTACTGATTTCAGGTTTTTTTAAATATTGTAATGTATTTTTGGAATTCAGAGGGTGGAATGTGGCAGTTTGATGTAATTATGAATTCCAAAAATATAATTGGATCATGCTTGTAAACTGATCTGGGCATGATTAGGTTAGGATTAGGGCATTGAGCCCCACCCCTTGGTGGGTGGGGAATTGAATATAAAAGGCAAGGCAAAGGAGAGTTAAAGCAGTCTTTGAGAAGCAGTTTTGATGTTGGAAAGAAGGCCCCAGGAGAAGAGAAGCAAACCATCCGCCTGATCGTCTACAGCTGACCTTGTGGAGGAAACAGGAGCTAAGCCCGGAGAGAAATGCAGCCCCAGGAAGAGAGGAATCCCAGAAGCCTGAACCCAGGCAAACGCCAGCAGCTGTCTTGCTCTAACACATGGCAATGGACTGTGGTGAGAGAAGAAACTTAATGCTTTATGGCCTGGTATCTGTGGACTTCTACCCCAAATAAATACCCTTTATAAAGACCAACCCATTTTTGGTATTTTACATTAGCACCCCTTTGGCTGACTAATACACCAGGTCATATGGAAAAAGATTGCCAAGCCAAAACTAGTGTAAGAGCTCAATTTAATAACAATTATAAATCAATACCAACTTGTGTGTGATCGAAATGCCAAATGGGATACACTGGGTCAAGAAATGCCATTCTTAATATGATAAAAATAGTTTTCTCATTAATAAGTCAGGAAACTTCCAAGCAGGCTTTGTTCAAGTCCTCAGAAAAACAATATGAACACATTTCCCAGCCTTGCTCAAATCTACACAGTCAGAAACAAAGCAATTCACTCCAGCCTGTAACAGAAAATACGGCAGTTACCAAAATCAATACAGCTGTCAAACCTTCCTCTGCTGAAATTAAGTTTATTACTCCCTAAACTGAACCCTAACCCTAACCCTAACCTTAAACTAACATTAACCCTAACCCTAAGCCTAACCCAAACTCTAACCCTAACCCTAACACTAACCTTAACATAACACTAACCCTAAACCTAACCTTAACACTAAACCTAAATAACCCTAACCCTAAACCTAACCCTATTCTAATTCTAACCCTAACCCTAAACCTAACCCAAACCCTCACCCTAACCATTACCCTAACCCTAATTAACCCTATCCCTAACCCTAACACAACATTAATTAACCCAAATGTAACCCTAAACCTAACTCTAACACAACCCTAACCCTAACTCTAACCATAACAAACACTAACCCTAACTCTAACCCTATCAAAATAGCTTCTTGTACTTTAACCTTATTGTTTTCATAGAGAAACAGGTCTTATCACTTTTAAAAAGAACACAATGTTCGAACCTACTTTCTCATAGTCAAATCCTGAAAGATAGCTTTTATTTCTAACTCACATATAAGTTGGTCTTTTACCAAAATAAAGGTAAATTACTAAAAATAGTTTAGTTCATATGATATAAGTTGAATGAAGTATTTAAAACTCTTGTATAATTAAATGAAAATTTCTAATTTTATAAAAATTAAAGTTATATGAATAAAAAGTTCATATGAATATTTTAAAAGTGTATAAAATTCCTGAAAATTTAGTAATGTTTCCTTATACTATTAAATAAAAATTTCATGCTTTTAATTACTGTACCCCTCCTGGGCCTCAGGCACAGACTCAGGTCTCCTGATTCCAGTTCTACATTCATCTTCTCCAATCTTGGGGCAGCTAAAGAAACTACAATACCAAGATGAAACCTGTTGGTGTCAGGAAGCAAATGTCAAAATTCACATTACAGCATTGGCTACAGCAATAACAGAACCAGAGTCAGCAACATTAGGCCAGTCACCCTAATGAATAGTATGGGAATCCCAGAAAGTCCTGGGACCTAAGGCTGACAAGAATAGAAGTGAGGTTGTGAGATAATGCCATGTTTGCAGAAAAACTCATAGGGTGCAGGTACCAGATATTTCTCAGACTAATTAAATATAAAGTTTTCAACACATTTTGAACAGAGTTGAAAATGATGCAGACCACTTTAATCCCAGAAGAGAATGGAGGGGTTGGATGGGAAGAAGTTTATGAACACCTGTAGAAGCTGAAATGTAACACATGTTCACTGCACTTCCCCCAAACCAGAGAGGGAGTGTCCTGTTTGGGAACCAAACTCTCAGAGCCCCAATGAAAAGCATCATCATAGGCTCTCAATCCACAAAGGAGAACAGGGAGAAATCCCTCCTCAACACTCACTGCCTCAGTTAGTGATGTGAGTCACACTAGCGGGTCTTCACTGGGGCGTAAACAGCAGGAAGTCAGTCTTCTACTTTGGTGCTAACAACCAACTACCTGGACACGTGTAGAGAGCAGTGTGGCCTTCACTTTGTCATGTACATGCTCCTCATGCTTCGTGCTCACTATTGCTGTGGGAGGCCTCCACCTGTCCAGGCAGCAGGGGAGAGGGTCAAGGGGAGTGAGGACTTTTCCTTAATATGGGACTCAATTAGCAAAGGGTGAGGGTAAGTGCCACACACCCCAGTAATTTTGCAGATACAAATCGATATATTCAAACCAACCACTTTGTATGATTTCATTGTGTACTGTTTTCAAATTTTCTTTTAAATTATAACCAAATTATCCATACAAAGAGTATAAAAATAATTTATGTCTGTTATGGCAAACAGCCAAATTCCTTCTCTAGCCTCAACACCCATTACCCCTTCCTCAGAATTATCTGCATACACAGAATTTTGAGTAAACATTTCTGTTTGTAAATACATGCGTTCTCTATTTCATCCATCCCACAACTTATCACATATGAGAAAAATATTGGAGTACAACTTAAGAATATAAATGAATTTTCTAACCTCTTAAAATGTGAGGGATTAGAAGTATATCATCTAAAAGTGAAAGGATCATTTCTTATTTAAAATAATAAAAAAATTGGAGTAAAGTAGAAGTCAGGACACTGTAGTTCAGTGACTGTTAAACTTGAATTCACATCAGAATCAGATGAAGAAAATGAAACATATAAATTGTTGGATTGCCTTACAAGAAAATGCTACAATAATGGGCAGCATTATTTTTAAAATGGTAATTTTTTAAAATGCTTACCCTGAATGTAATCAATTGAAGAACCAGTGAAAACAACCAGGATAATTTGAAATAAGTGGAAAGTCCATCTCTACACAAAGTAAGGGAAATCTCTAATTTTGATGCATAAATTAGTGGTAACAAATTGAACACAGGTGAGTGTAGAAGAAGATGTGGGAGGAGCAGTTCTCAGAACAAAACTGCAACTGCAATTTTCCATGAGGAGAAATACATACTGAATTGCACAGTCACAACCACTTACCTCCACAGACTGGAGGTAGAGATTCTTTGGAGATGCACATTCATTACATTCACACGGTTTCTCTCCAGTATGAATGTTGTAAAGTTTAATGAGATATTACATCAGGCTGAAGGCTATTCCACATTCCTTACATATAGAGTGTTTCCCTCCACAATGAATTTTCTTATGGTCAGTGAGATTTGATTTGCTACTTAAGGCTTTCCTACAGTCCTTTCATGTATTGGGTTTCTCTCCAGTTTGTATTCTGTGGTGTGTAATGAGGCTTGATTTCTCAATGAAAGCTTTCCTACATCCACCACATTCATAGGGTTTGTCTCCACTATGTATTCTCAGATGGTTAATGAGGTTTTCTTTCTGATTGAAGGCTTTTCCCAATTCATTGCATATAGAGGGATTTTCTCCAGAATGAATGCTCCAATGTTTAATGAACTATTGCTTTTGGCTGAAAGCTTTTCTGCATTCTTTACATTCATTTTGTTTCTTTCCACTATGAGTTTTTTCATGTTCTGTGAGATATGACTTTTACCTAAGGCTTTTTCACATGCCTTACTTGCATAGGGTTTCTTTGCGGTAGGAAATCCCTTGTATCTGACATTTCACATTTGAATTAAAGCTTTCCCACATATATATAATTTCTTTCACTAAGAATTTTCTGATGAATAAAGAGGTTTTCTGTTAGGTTGAAAACTTTCTCACATGTATTACATTTCTATGCTTGTTCCCTGTGTGGCTTTTAAAATGGGGAGTAATGACTGTAAACAGCAGAATACATTCAGGACTCACATATGGTTCCTCTCTAGTTTGAATTTTCTCATATTCCATGAGGTTTTGTGTATGATGGAAACATTCCCATGTTCATTACAATACTAACTAATGTATGCATATTTCATGCTCAAAGAGATTTAATGCCTGGCTGAAGGATTTTCAATATTATTTACATACACAGGGTTTCACTCCTGAATGTTTCTTTGATGTGACTCTAGCTTTCACAAATTCAAGAAATCCCAAATGGTTTCTCTGAAGGATAAATTCTCAGGTATCTCATGGGGTTGAATTTCCAAGAAAACTTGACAATCATTGCCCTTAAAGGGGAGGACTACCATGTGGGGCAACTTGGTAAAACTCATTGTCTTCATTCTTTTTTCCTTACATGGATTCCCTCATGCTTAGGTAAGCATGATGCAAATTTCTTCAATGTGAAGTTACATTCATAGAAGTGTTATTTTGAGGAACAATGCTTGTGGTCAGAGAACATATTTTCCCACCTTTCTTACCTTCTCTGCCTTCATCTTAAGTCTGTACTGTTGTGTAAGTGGATATAGCTTCACACACAAGCCTTTTGTTTTGTGGTTCTTTCTGCTTCTTAATGTCCAATGCTTCTTCACAGTTTGTGGGGTGCAGCAAAAGCAGTGCCTGGAGGGAAATTTATAGCATTTAATGCATTCATTAGAAAAGAGGAAAGATCCTATATCAATCATCTAAGCATCCATTTTGGGAAGTGCAACAATATCTCCTTTTTATTGTTTCAATCATTCACGGCTCTTTTTGTTTCAAATGAGCATCACATCCTGTTTGGTTATTTCATAACTAGGAAATGGGAAAGTGATACAGCCCTTGATTCATGATTGGGACAATACAAAATCCCATAAATAAACCCTGGAACCTTCAGGTTTCTGAAGGATAAGAAAGGTGCAGCTTCCAAACATGCACAAGTAAGTTGGAACCAGAAAACAGGCCGAAATGGCAACCCAGGAAATCCTGAATACTTTGTTTTGGACTGACTATTTTTGTTCTTTTTTTTTTTTTCTATTTATTTGGATGAGATGCACTTTTTTATATTCTTTAAAGTTTACAGGGGAAATTATAACACTTTTGCTTGCCTTTCCAAATCTACACTTATTATTTGCTTTTGCCTTGCCAAATAATATATTTTAAAGCATTTTATATTCTGTATTAGTCAGCCAAAGGGATGGTGATGCAAAAGACCAGAAATCTCTTGGGATTTTTAAAGGGTATTTATTTGGGGTAGAAGCTTACAGTTACCCAGCCATAAAGCATAAGTTTCCTCCTTCACCAAAGTCTGTTAGCCTCCCTAGGAACAAGACAGGTGTCAACATTTGCCAGGGTTCAGGCTTCTTGGGTTCCTCTCTACTAAGGGCTGAGTTTTTCTCTGGGTTCAGCTCCTCTCTTTTCTCCACAAGGTCACCTGTATATTATGAGGCTCTCTAATGTTTGCCTCTCTCCACAAGGCCAGCTGTTACCTGTCAGGTGAATGGCTTTTCTCATCCCTGGGTACTTCTGTCCTTCCTCAGAAGAAATCCAACATAAAAAACTGCTCCAAGTCTGTCCTTTGCCATGTCTTTTTATGTTTGAGACCCCACCCACCAAGGGGTGGGTCTCAACTCCCTACTGACTGTGTCCCAGTGCCCTATCATAACTTAATCATGCCCAGATTAACAGAACAGTTTACAAGCATAATCCAATATCTATTTTTGGAATTAGTAATGCTATCTAACTGGTACATATCCATTTACCCATCTTATGCTATGTATTATTTTATGGTGTATTTTAACACTTTATTGATGTCCTAGGCCACGGATATCATTATTACTTTATCCATTCAACAGTCTTTCAGATATATGAATTTAATTAACAGATATTGTTCTTCAATCCATCCTGCATCTTGAACCTTCTGAGATTATTTTTTTTCTGCCTGAAGAATTTTCTTTTACATTTCTTTTAAAGTAAGTTGCTGCTAGCAAACTTTATTAGTTTTTACTCATCTGTAAACATATTTATTTCACTTGATCCTGAAGGATTGAGATGAATTAAATCTCAGTCACCCTATGATCTCCACTGTTTTTGAGAGTAACTTAGGTTTGAATTTCTCCATTCTCTTGTAAATGTAATCAGTTCTTTGGAGAAGAAATAAAAGGTTTCAGTTTTTCAACCTGCTTCCTGCCCCCCCCTTCACCCCAGGAAAAATCTTCTCTCTGGCTATGGGTATGGGAATAATGGCACATGTCTCTGAGTTACACAACTGATTTTGGAGCTAAGGTTTGGTGCAGAAAGCACAGGATATTGAATTATTCTTGGGACCATTCTATAGAGCAGTGCAATGGTGATCAGCACCCCATTTTGCTCAATGATGGCCACACACAAAGTACAGCCACTACTCATGAGTTCCCCTCTCTCCCATACTTAGGAGACTTCTTCTGATCTCTGAACCCTGGCTTAATGCCCTTGTTTGATTCTTATGTGGATGCCAGAAAAGTATGATCTTAATAACCCATTGTTGTGTGTGTAAGCCTTTTGTATGTAGGACATTTTGCTTAGATTCAGATAAGGGACTTTTTTATTAATTCACCTTTTGATAGAATGCTTTTGTTTAGTTAAGGGCCTCGGATTAGATTTCAGGTACCTGAATTGACCCAAATCATTGTGCTGAAGTCCTACATACGAGGATCACACAGAGAAAGAGTGCTGCCATGTTTACCCTGACATATGGGAGAGGGCTAAAGGATCTCCTATAGCTGTGTAGAGACACATTAACCCTGAGAGAATGATGGAGAGGCCAGAGGCTGGAGTCCTGGAGCAGATTGAACCTGAAGACATCCAGGTGAGAGAAGGGAGAGGTGTTGGCATTTGGGTTTGATGGCCTACTGTTGAGCTCTGGGAGAAAGTGAGTTTGGAGGAGAAGGCAGAGAGACACAGGCAGGCCCAACATTTTGCCTTGGCAGGAGTCCAGCAGCAGGTGACCCTTGTTAAGACAGCATTTTTGATGATACCTTGATTTGAACATCTTCACAGCCTAGAACTGTAAGCTTTAACCCTAATAAATTCCTATAAAAGCCAACCTATTTCTGGTAATTTGCATTGGCAGTGCTTGGCAAAGTCAAACATCTAGGGACACAGAGTTGGTGAACTTCCCTGTTCCCAAGTGTCAGTGCAATGCTGCTGCCCAGTGCTGGTGTCTCCAGACTAGGCATGAATGAGTACTGGTAATATGGAGGGGGAAGTGCACTTGTTCAGCAAGACCTGCAAGACAGGGAGTCAGGCAGTGGAGTCACACGGTTTGGGGACTAGTATAAAGTCACAGATGCCCCAGTATCATGTACCTGCCACAGGCAGTGGTTGGCCAGGTGTGCAGGGTGAGATAAAAGCATGGAACCTGGGGTCTGGTGCACAGATGAGTCAGGGCACAGAGAGGAGACTACCTGCTCCTGTTCCTTTTGACATTCCCTCCTTCCCTTGGCCTCGAGCATTCACCATCTGATGAGGCTGCTCTTACTGTACCCCTCCTGGTTCTCAGGCACAGACTCATGTCTCCTGCTTCCAGTTCTACATTCACCTTCTCCAATCTTGGGGCAGCTAAAGGAAGAACAATGCCAAGATGAAACCTGTTGGTGACAGGAAGGAAATGTCAAAATTTACATTACAGCATTGGCTACAGCAATAACATCCCCAGAATGAGCAACATTAGGCCAGTGACCCTAATGTATAGTACAGAAATCCCAGAAAGTTCTGGGACCTAGGGCTGACAAGAATAGACATGAGGTTACGAGACAGTCCAATGTTTGCAGAAAACCTCAGAGAGTGCTGATGCCAGATATTTCTCAGACTAATTAAATATTAAATTTTCAACAGATTTTTAACACTGTTGACATGATGCAGACTTCTTCAATCCCTGAAGAGGACGAAGGGTTGGATGGGAAGAAGCTGGTGAACAACTGATGAACCTTGAATGTAACACGTGTTCACTGCAGTTCCCCCAATCCAGAGAGGGAATGTCCAAAAAAGGAAGCAAACTCTCAGAGCCCCAATGAAAACCATCATCATAGGTTCTTGATATGCAAAGGAGATCAGTGAGAAAGTCCTGCTCAGCACTCACAGCCTCAGTTAGTGATGTGAGTCACTCTGGCTGGTCTTCACTGGGGAGTAAGCAGCAGGAAGTCTGTCTTATCCTGTGGTGTTAACAGCCCTCTAACTGGACACATGTAGAGAGCAGTGTGGCCTTCACAAGGTCATGTCCATGCTCCTAGTGCTCCGTGTTCACTCTTGCTGAGAGTGGCATCCACCTGCCAGGCAGCATGACAGGGTGCCCCGGGGAGAGAGCAGTTTTCCTTTATGGGCAACTGTATTTGCAAAGGGTGATGGGAAGTGCCCCCTGAGTAATGGTGCAGATACAAATCAATATCTTCAATTCAACAACTTTGTATGATTTCATTGTGTACTATCTTCATATTTTCTTTTAAATTATAACCAAATTATCCATGCAAATAGTATAAAAATAATTTATGTCTATTATGGCAAACAATAAAATTCCTTCTCTAGCCTCAACACCCATTCCTCCTTCCTCAGAATTATCTGCATTGGCAGATTCTTTTGGGTACACATTACTGTTTGTAAATACATGAATTCTCTAATTTCATCCATCCCACACCATATCACTTATGAGAAAAATATTGAAGAACAACATAAAAATATAAATAAATTTTCTAACTTCCTAAAATACTTGAGATTAGAAGTATATCATCTTATTGTGAAAGGATCATTTCTGATTTAAAATAATAAGGAAAATTGGAGTTAAGTAGAAAGCAGGTGACTGTAGTTCAGTGGCTGTTAAACTGGAATCCACATCAGAATCAGGTGAAGAAACTGAAAAAATATCAATGGCTGTAGAGCCTTAGAAGAAAATGCTTAAAAAAAAAATGGGCAGCATTATTTTTAAAATGGTAATTTTTAAAATGCTTACCCTGAATTTAAGGGATTGCAGAACCAGTGAAAACAACAAGGATAATGTGTAATAAGTGGAAAGCCCATCTTTACATAAATTAAGATAAATCTCGACTTTTGATGCATAAATTAGTGATAACAAATTGAACACAGATGAGTGTGGAAGAAGATGTGGGAGGAGCAAGATTTCAGAACAAACTGCAAGTGCACTTTTCCAAGCGGAGAAAGACATCCTGAATTGCACAGTCACAGCTACTTCCTTAAAATTTTGACAACAACTTGCACATACTGGAGGTGGAGACTCTTTGGAGATTCACATTCATTACATTCACAGGGTTTCTATCCAGTATGAATGTTGTAATGTATAATGAGATACAGCCTCTGGCTGAAGGCTATTCCACATTCCTTACATTTATAGGGTTTCCCTCCACTGTGAATTTTCTCATGGTTAGTGTGATTTGATTTGCTACTGAAGGCTTTCCTAAATTCCTTACATATACAGGGTTTCTCTCCAGTTTGTCTTATCTGGTGTGTAATGAGGCTTGATTTCTGAAAGAAATTTTTCCCACATCCATCACATTCATAGGGTTTCTTTCCAGTATGTATTCTCGGATGGTTAATGATTTTTTCCTTCTGGTTGATGGCTTTTCCACATTCATTGCATATAGAAGGATTTCCTCCAGAATGAGTCCTCTGATGTTAAATGAACTATTGCTTTTGATTGAAGGTTTTCTGCATTTGTTACATTAATTTGTTTTTTCTGTCCACTATGAGTTTTTTCATTTTTGGTGAGATATGATTTGTACCAAAAGACTTTTTCACATGCCTTTTATGTATAGGAGTCTTTGCATTATGAAAACTCTTGTATCTGAGATTTGACATTTGAATTAAAGCTTTCCCACATGTTGTGGTTATACCACGAATGGTGGCTTGAGCAACGCAGCCTAACTCTGAGTTTCACCAACAGCCTTAATCTACGAGTGCACTGCCCTCTGCCTCACCCAGGCAGCCAACATCTGCTTGCTGTTAGCCAGAAAAAGCCTGCCCACACACACCCTTCCCCTTCCTGCACAGCCAGGAAGAGCCGCACCACCAAGGCCGCACCTTATAAGGCGAAGAAACTGCCCCCGGCCTATCTCGCCCAGCCCCGTTTTCCTTTCCCGCCACCATAACCCTATATAAGCATCTGTACTTCCCTTAATAAATTAGACCTGCATGCTTACCTCGTCTCCACCATGGTTCTTTCCGCCGTGCGCCCTCCACGCCTGCGAGCCCCCGTAGGAGCCTAGGCCTCTCCTACCCCGACCAGACAGGACGCTCCCAACCACACCCACATATATATAATTTCTCTTCAGTAAGAATTTTCTGATGAATAAAGAGGTTTTCTTTCAGGTTGAAAAGTTTCCCACACATATTACATTTCTATTCTTGTTCCCCTATATGGCTTTTAAAATGAAGAGTAAAAAAAACGACTGTAAAGAGCAGACTACATTCAGGACACACATATGGTTTCTCTGTAGTTTGAATTTTCTCATATTCCATGAGTTTTGTTTCAGATCGAAGCATGCCCTTGTTCATTACAATACTAACTAATGTATGAATATTTCATCCTCAATGAGATTTAATACCTGGCTGAGGATTTCCAATATTCCTTACATACACAAGGTTTTAATCCTGCGTGTTTCTTTGTTTTGACTCTAGCTTTCTCAAATACATGAAATCCCAAATGGTTTCTCTGAAGTATTAATTCTCAGGTATCTCATGAGGTCGAATTTCCAAGAAAACTTCACACTCATTACACTTCAAGGGGAGGACTACCATGTGGGACAAACTGGCAAAATTCATTGTCTTCTTTCTTTTTTCCTCACATATATTCCCTCATGCTTAGTTAAGCATGATGCAAATTACTTCAAAGTGAAGTTACATTCATAGAAGTGTTATTTTGAGGAAACAATGATTGCTGTCAGAGAAAATGTTTTCCCAACTTCCTTACATTCTCTGCATTCATCTTATGTCTGTACTCTTGTGGAAATGGATATAGCTTCATTCACAAGCCTTTTATTATGTGGTTCTTTCTGCTTTTTAATGTTCTATGCTTCTTCATAGTTTGTGAGGTGCAGAAAAAGCAGTGCTTAGAGGGAAATTTATAGCATTGAATGCATTCTTTAGAAAAGAGGAAAGATCCAATATCAGTCATCTAAGCATCCAATGTGGGAAGGGCAACAATATCTCTTTTTTATTTGTTCTATCATTCATGTCTCTTCTTGCTTCAAATGAGCATCACACCCAGTTTGGTGATATCATAACTAGGAAATGGGGAAGTGATACAGCACTTGATTTATGATGGGGATAAAACAACCCCCAATAAAAATCAGCTCTGGAACCTTCAGGCTTTTGAATGATAAGAAAGGTGCACCTTCCAAAGATGCACAGGTAAGGTGGCGCCAGAACCCTGGCCTAAATGGCATCCCAGGAAATTCTGAAAACTTTGTTTTGGACTGACTATTTTTGTTCAATTTCTTTATCTTCTATTTATTTGGATGAGATGCACTGTTTAATATTCTTTAAAGTTTACCGGGGAAACAATATCACTTTTGCCTGCCTTTCCAAATCTGCACTTATTATTTGTTATGGACTTGCCAAATAATGTATTTTAAAACATTTTATATCCTATATTAGTCTGCCAAAGGGGTGCTGAGGCCAAATACCAGAAATCTGTGGGTCTTTATAAAGGGTATTTATTTGGGGTAGAAGCTTACAGTTACCAGGCCATAAAGCATAAATTTCTTCCTTCCCCAAAGTCTGTTACCCGTCTTGGAGCAAGAGAGCTGCCGACATTTGCCAGGGTTCAGGCTTCTTGGATTCTTCTTTGTGCAGGTCTGCATTTCTCTCTGGGCTCAGCTCTTCTGTTGCCTCCACAAGTTCAGCTGTAGACTATGAGGCTCTCTAAGCTTTGCCTCTCTCCACAAGTCCAGCTGTGAACTGTCAGCTGAATGGCTTGTCTCTTTTCCCCTGGGCTTCTTGTCCTAGCTCATCAGAGCTACAACATCAAAAACTACTCCAGCTCTGTCCTTTGCCATGTCTTTTTATGTTTGAGACCCCAGCCACCAAGGTGTGGGACTCAACGCCCTACAGACTGTGGCCCAGTCAATGCCCTTATCATAACTTAATCATGCCCAGATTAACAGTACAGTTTATAAGCATAATCCAATATCTATTTTTGTAATTCATAATGATATCCAACTGCTACATATCCATTTACACACATTATGCTATATATTATTTTATGCTGTACTTTAACATTTTATTGATGTCCTAGGCCCTGGATATCATTATTAATTTATCCATTCAGTAGTCATTTAGATATATGAATTTAAGTAACAGATATTGTTCTTTCAAACATCCTGAATCTTGAATCTTCTGAGATTATTTTCTTTCTGCCTGAAGAATATTCTTTTACATTTCTTTAAAGTGAGTTGCTGCTATCAAACTTTATTAGTTCTTACTCATCTGTAAAAGTATTTATTTCACTTATTCCTGAAGGATTGAGATGAATTAAATCTCAGTCCCTCTATGATATCCAGTGCTTTTGAGAGCAACCTTAGGGTGGAATTTCTCCATTCTGTTGTAAATGTCATCAGTTCTTTGGAGAAGAAATTTGGGGCTTTCGGTTTTACAGCCTGCTTCCTGCTCGCTCACCAACCAGGCAAAATCTGTGTGCTCTGACTCTGGGGATGGGAATAATGGCACACCTCTCTGAGTTACACATATGATTTTCGAGCGAAGATTTGGTGGAGAGAGCACCGTATATTGAATTCTTCTTGGGCCCATTCTAGGGGCCAGTGCAATGGTGGTCAGCACATCATTTTGCTCAATGAGGGCCACACACAAAATACAGCCACTGCTTCATGAGTTCCCATTTTTCCCGGACTGAGGAGACCCCTCCTGATCCCTGTGCCCTAGGTTAATGCCTACATTTGTGTCTTGTGTCGACCCCGGAATGTACATTCTTACTAACCCATTGTTGTGTGTGTAAGCCTTTTCTATGTAGGACATTTTGTTTAGATTCAGATAAGGGACACTTTGATTAGGTCACTTTTTGTTAGATTGCTTTAGTTTAGTTAAGGCCTCTTTTTAGATTTCAGGAACCAGGATGGACCACAATCATTGTGCTGAAGTCCTACATATGTGGAACACACAGAGAAAAACTGCTGCCATGTTTACCCTGCCATGTGGGAGAGGGTTCCAGGATCTCCTAGAGCTGTGGAGAGACACAGAAGCCCTGAGAGGCTGAGGGAGATGTCAGAGGCTTGAGTCATGGTGTAGCTTGAAGCTGAAGACATCCAGGCCAGAGGAGAAGGGAGATGTGTGAGCAACTGTGTCTGATGGCCCACTGCTGCACTCAAGGAGAAAGTGAGTTTGGAGGAGAAGTCAGAGAGAGACAAGCAGGCCCAACATTTTGTCTTGTCTGGGGCCCAGGAGCAGCAAACCTATGTTAAGACAGCATTTTTGATGATGCCTTGATTGGGCCATTTTCACAGCCTCAGATCTGTAAGCTTTAAACCTAATAAATTACAATAAAAGCCAAACTATTTCTGGTATTTTTGCTATGGCAATGCTTGGCAAACTCAAACAGCTGGGGACACAGGTTTGGAGAGGTGCTCTGTTCCCAAATGGCATTGTGATGCTGCTGCCCAGTGAATTCACCTGTAAACTGTGGGTATCTCCAGACTAGGTGGGAATGAGTACTGGAAGGATGGAGGAGGAAATGCCCTTGGCCAATAAGGCCTACATGATAGGGAGACAGGCAGGGGAGTCACGTGGTTTGTGGACTAGTATAAAGTAACAGATGCCCCAGTATGATGTACCTGCTTCAGGCAGGGGTTGGTCAGGTAGGCAGGGGCAGATAAAAGCATGGGATCTGGGGTCTGGTACAGCAGAGGAATCAGGACACAGAGGGGAGACTTCTTGCTTCTGCTTCTTTTGCCCTTCCCTCCTTCCCTTGGCCTCCAGCATTGACCCTCTGAGGAGGCTGCTCTTACTGTACCCCTCTGGGGTCTCAGGTACAGACTCAGGTCTCCTCCTTCCATTTCTACATTCAACTTCCTCAGTCTTGGGGTAGCTAAAGAAAGTACAAAGCCAAGATGAAACCTGTTGTTGACAGGAAGGTAATGTCAAAATTCACATTACAGCAATGGCTAAAGCAATAACATCACCAGAATCAGCAACATTAGGCCAGTCACCCTAATGAATAGTATGGGAGTCCCAGAAAGTCCTGGGACCTAGGGCTGACAAGAATAGAAGTGAGGTTGTGAGATAGTGCCATGTTTGCAGAAAGCCTCAGAGGGTGCAGATGTCAAATATTTCTCAGGTAATTAAATATAAAATTTTCAACACATTTTGAACAGATTGAATACCAGAAGAGAATGGAGGGGTTGGATGGGAAGAAGCTGATGAACACGTTAAGAAGCTGGAATATAACATGTGTTCACTGCAGTTCCCCAAACCAGAGAGGGAGTGTCTGTTTGGGAACCAAACACTCAGACCCCCAATGAAAACCATCATCATAGGTAATTAATCCGCAAAGGAGAATAGGGAGAAAGCCCTGTTCAACACTCAGAGTCTCAGTTAGTGATGTGAGTCACTCTTGTGGGTCTTCACTGGGGAGTAAGCAGCAGGAACTCCGTCTTCTACTTTGGTGCTAACAACCGACTACCTGGACACATGTAGAGAGCAATGTGGCCTTCACTTGGTCGCACACATGCTCCTTGTGATCCGTGCTCACTCTTGCTGTTGGAGGCCTCCACCTGTCCAGGCAGCTGGGAAGAGGGCTGAGGGGGGTGAGAACATTTCCTTTATAGGGGACTATGTTAGCAAATGGTGAGGGGAAGTGCCACCCACCCCAGTATTGTTGCAGATACAAATCAATATATACAAACCAACCACTTTGTATGATTTCATTGTGTACTATTTTCATAATTTCCTTTAAATTATAACCAAATTATCCGTGCAAAGAGTATAAAAATAATTTATGTGTGTTATGGCAAACAGTCAAATACCTTCTCTAGCTGAAACACCCATTCCTCCTTCCCCAGAATTATCTGCATTGGCAGATTTTTTGGGTACACATTTCTGCTTGTAAATACATGCATTTCTAGTTTCATCCATCCCACACCATATCACATATGAGAAAAATATTGGAGTACAACTAAAGACTATAAATAAATTTTCTAACTTGATAAAATGCTTGAGATTAGAAGTATATCATTTAATTATGACAGGATCATTTGTGATTTAAAATAATAAGGAAAATTTGAGTTAAGTAGAAAGCAGGCCACTGTAGTTCAGTGGCTGTTAAACATGAATCCACATCAGAATCAGGTGAAGAAGCTGAAAAAATATCAATGACTGGGGTGCCTTATAAGGAAATGCTAAAAAAAAAAAAAATAGGCAGCATTATTTTTAAAATGGTAATTTTAAAAATGCTTACCCTGAATTTAAGGGATTGCAGAACCAGTGAAAACAACAAGGATAATGTGAAATAAGTGGAAAGCCCATCTTTACATAAATTAAGATAAATCTCGAATTTTGATGCATAAATTAGTGGTAACAAATTGAACACATGAGTGTGGAAGAAGATGTGGGAGGAGCAGATCTCAGAACAAACTGCAAGTGCACTTTTCCAAGTGGAGAAAGACATCCTGAATTGCACAGTCACAGCCGCTTCCTTAAAAGATTTGCAAAACTTTGCACAGAATGGAGATGGAGATTTTTCGAGATTCACATTAATTCCATTCACAGGCTTTCTATCTAGTATGAATGTTGTAATGTTTAATGAGAAACTGCCTCTGGCTGAAGGCTATTCCACATTCCTTATATATATAGGGTTTCCATCCACTATGAATTTTCTCATGGTCAGTGAGATTTGTTTTGCTACTGAAGGCTTTCCTACATTCCTTCCATACATAGGGTTTCTCTCCAGTTTGTCTTCTCTGGTGTGTAATGAGGCTTGATTTCTGAATGAAAGCTTTCCCACATCCATCACATTCAAAGGGTGTCTCTCCAGTATGTTTTCTCAGATTTTTAATGAGATTTTCCTTCTAGTTGAAGGCTTTTCCACATTCATTGCATATAGAGGTTTTTTTCTCCAGAATGAATGTTCTGATGTTTAATGAACTATTGCTTTTGGCTGAAGGCTATTCTGCATTCTTTACATTCATTATTTTTCTGTCCACTAGGGGTTTTTTCATGTTTTGTGAGATATGATTTGTACCTAAAGGCTTTTTCACATGCCTTATATGCATAGGGTTTCTTTGAAGTAGGAAATCTCTTGTATCTGAGATTTGACATTTGAATTAAAGCTTTCCCACATTTATATGATTCCTCTTCAGTAAAAATTTTCTGATGAATAAAGAGGTTTTCTATCAAGTTGAAAATTTTCCCACATGTATTACATTTCTATGCTTGTTCCCCTGTATGACTTTTAAAATGAAGAGTAAAAAATGACTATAAAGAGAAGACTACATTCAGGACACTCTTACTGTTTCTCTCTAGTTTAAATTTTCTCATATTTCATGAGGTTTTACTTCATATGGAAGCATTTCCATGTTCATTGCAATACTACCTATTGTATGAATATTTCATGCTCAATGAAATTTAATGCCTCGCTGAAGAATTTCCAATATTCCTTTCATACATAGGGTTTTACTCCAGCATGTTTCTTGCTGTGACTCTAGCATTCCCAAATTCATGAAATCCCAAATGGTTTCTCTGAAGGATTAATTCTCTTGTATCTCATGAGCTTGAATTTCCAAGAAAACTTCATTCTCATTGCACTTAAAGTGTAGGACTACCATGTGGTGCAAACTGGTTAAACTCATTGCTTTCATTCTTTTTTCCTTACATAGATTCCCTCATGCTTAGGTAAGCATGATGGAAATTCCTTTAAAGTGAAGTTACATTCATAGAAGTTTTATATTGAGGAAACAATGCTTGCAGTCAGAGAATTTAGTTTCCCAAATTTCTTACATTCTCTGCCTTCATCTTAAGTCTGTACTGTTGTGGAAGTGGATATACCTTCTCGCACAAGCCTTTTGTTTGTGGTTCTTTATGCTTCTTAATGTCTTATGTTTCTTCATAATTTGTGGAGTGCAGCAAAAGCACAGCTTAGAGGGAAATTTGTAGCATTGAATGTGTTCATTAGAAAAGAGGAAAGATTCAATATCAGTCATCTAAGTGCCCAAATTGGGAAGCACAACATTATCTCCTTTTTATTTGTTCTGTCATTCATGGTTCTTTTTGCTTCAAATGAGCATCATATCCAGTTTGGTGACTTCATAACTAAGACATGGGGAGGTGCTACAACAGTTGATTTATCATTGTGACAAAACAGCCAATAAATCAACCCTGGAAACTTCAGGCTTCTGAAGGAGAAGAAAGGTCCAACTTCCAAAGATACATGAGTAGGGAAGCGGCTGTGGCTCAATCAGTAGGGCTCCTGTTTACCATATGGGAGGCCCCGGGTTTGGTTCCCGGGGCCTCCTGGTGAAGGCAAGCCCGCCCGCGTGGCGTGGTTAGCTGACCCAGCGAGCACAAGCAGCAGGGGGGGGATAGATGAATAAATAAATAAAATCTTTAAAAAAAAAAAAAAAATACATGAGTAAGGTGGCCCCAGAACAAAGGCCAACATGGCATCCCATGAAATCCTGAATAGTTTGTTTTGTACAGACTATTTTTGTTCATTTTTTTTCCTTCTATTTATTTGGATGAGACGCACTATTTAATATTCTTTAAAGTTTCCCAGGGAAATTATATCAATTTTCCTTTCCTTTCCAAATCTGCACTTATTATTTATTATTGACTGGCCAAACAAAGTATTTCAAAACATTTTATATCCTGTATCAGTCAGTGAAAGTTGTGCTAATGCAAAATACCAGAAATCTCTGAGTCTTTATAAAGGATATTTATTTGGGGTAGAAGCTTATAGTTACCAGGCCATAAAGCATAAGTTTCCTCCTTCACCAAAGTCTATTACTCCGTCTTAGAGCAAGGCAGCTGCTGACATTTGCCAGGGTTCAGGCTTCTTGGGTTCCTCTCTTCCCAAAGCTGCATTTCTCTTTGGGCTCAGCTCCTCTGTTTCCTCCACAAGATCAGCTGTAGACTGTGAGGCTCTCTAAGCTTTGCCTCTCACCACAAGGCCATCTGTGAACTCAGGTGAATGGATTGTCTCTTTTCCCCGGGTCCTTCTGTCCTTGTTCATCAGAATTCCAACATCAAACCTACTCCAATTCGGTCCTTTGCAATTTCTTTTTAATGTTTGAGACCCTACCCACCAGGGGGCAGGGCTCAATGCCCTACTGACTGTGGCCCAGTCAACGATCTTATCATAAATTAATCATGCCCAGATTAATAGACCGGTTTACAAGCATAAGCCAATATCTACTTTTGGAATTCATAACAATATCAAACTACTACAGATCCATTTACACATCTTATGCTACATATTATTTTATGGTGTATTTTAACCCTTATTGATGACCTAGGCCACGGATATCATTATTATTTTATCAATTCAATAGTCATTTAGATATATGAATTTAATTAACATATATTGTTCTTCAATCCATCCTGAACCTTGATCCTTCTGAGATTATTTTCATTCTGCCTGAAGAATATTCTTTTATATTTCTTTTAAAGCGAGTTGCTGCTTGCAAACTTATTAGTCTTTTTTGGTTGTTGTTGATCTGTTTATTTTTTTATTTTTATTTTTTGAAACTTTATTTGTACATTTAATGATTGAAAATATAAACAATTAAAAACAAAAAACACAGATGAATAAATATATACATTTCTCAATTAAATGTAAAGGATACATATAAATTTTTATTTTGGATCAAACAAGTTGTTACACAATATATTTGGTTCACAGCAATGAATTCATACAGTATTTTTCCTTTTGTGTCTGGCTTGCTTCACTCAACATAATGTCCTCCAGGTTCATCCATGTTGCCATATGCTTTATGACTTCATTTCTTCTTACAGCTGCAAAATATTCCATCGTTTGAATAGACCAAAGTTTGTTTATCCATTCATCTGTTGATGGACACCTGGGTTGTCTCCAACTTTTGGCAATGGTGAATAATGTTGCTATGAACATCAGTGTGCAGATGTCTGTCCGTGTCACTGCTCTCAGGTCTTCTGGCTATATACCTAGTAGTGGTATTGCAGGGTCAAAGGCAAGTCTATATTTAACTTCTTTGGGAACTGTCAAACAGTCCTCCATAGTGGATGTATTATTCTGCATTCCCACCAACAGTGAGGAAGTGTTCCTATCTCTCTACATCCTCTCCAACACTTGTGGTTCTCTGTCTTTTTAATAGTGGCCATTCTGATAGGTATAAAATGATATCTCATTGTAGTTTTGATTTGAATTTCCCTAATCATGAGTGATGTTGAGCATTTCTTCATGTGTTTTTTTGTCATTTGTATTTCTTCTTTGGAGAAATATCTATTCAAGTCTTTTGCCCATTTTTTCATTGGGTCATTTGTATTTTTATTGTTGAGTTGTAACCTCTCTTCATATATCCTGGATATTAAACCCTTATAAGATATGTGATTTCTACATATTTTTTCTCATTGAGTTGGCTGCCTTTTCACCTTTCTGACAAAGTCCTGTGAGGTGCAAAAGTGTGTAATTTTGAAGAGGTCCCATTTATCTATATTTCTTTTTGTTGCACGTGCTTTGGGTGTATGGTCCAAGAAACCGCCATATACTACAAGTCTTGAAGATTTTCCCTACATTTTCTTCTAGTGGTTTTATGGTCCTAGCTTTTATATTTAGATCTTTGGTCCATTTTGAGATTGATTCTTGTATAGGAGGTGAGATAGGGGTCCTCTTTCATTCTTTTGGTTATAGATATCCAGTTCTCCCACACCATTTGTTGAAGAGACTGCTTTTTCCCATTGTGCTTGGTAGGTTTGTCAAAAATCAGAGGACTGTGTAGGTTAGGGTATATTTCTGGGTTCTCAATTCTATTCCACTGATTGATATGTTTTGTAGTTTTCTGCATATAGGTCCTGTAATTCTTTGGTTAAATTAACTCCTAGGCATTTGAGTCTTTTTGTTGCTATTGAAAATGGAATTTTCCTCCTGATTTCCTCCTCAGATTGTGCAGTACTAGTGTACAAAAACATTACTGATTATTGCATGTTGATCTTGTATCCTACCACTTTGCTGAACTCATTTATTGGTTCAAGTAGCTTTGTCGTGGATACTTCAGGATTTCCTAAGTACAGGATCATGTCATCTGCAAACAGTGAGAGTTTTACTTCCTCTTTTCCTATTTGGACACCTTTAATTTTTTTATCTTGTCTAATTGCCCTAACTAGAACTTCTAGTACAATGTTGAATAACAATGGTGACAGTGGGCATCCTTGTCTTGTTCCCGATCTTAGAGGGAAAGCTTTCAAATTTTCCCCATTGAGTATGATGTTGGCCATGGATTTTTAATATATACCTTTTATCATATTTAAGAATTTTCCTTTTATTCCTATCTTTGGAAGTATTTTTATTAAAAATGATGTTGGATTTTGTCGAATGACTTTTCTGAATCTATTGAGATGATCATGTGTTTTTTTTCCTTCTATTTGTTAATGTGGTGTATTACATTGATTCATTTTCTTATGTTGAACCAGCCATGCATATCAGGAATAAATCCCACTTGGTCGTGATGTATAAGTCTTTTGATATACTGTTGGTTTTGATTTGCAAGTATTTTGTTGAGAATTTTTGCATCTATCGTCTATGTTCATTAGAGAGATTGGTCTGTAATTTATTTTTCTTGTGGAATTTTTATCTGGCTTTGGTGTTAGGGTGATGTTGGCTTCATAAAATTTGTTGGGTAATTTTCTCTCCTTTTCCATTCTTTGGAAGAGTTTAAACAGGATTGGTGTTAATTCTATTTGAAATGCTTGGTAGAATTCATCTGTGAAGTCATCTGGTCCTGGATTTTTCTTTGCTGGGAGATATTTGATGACGGATTCAATCTCCTTAATTGTGATTGGTTTTTTACGTTCTTGTATTTCTTGTAGCATCAGTGTATGTTGGTTATGTGTTTTTAGAAATTTGTCCATTTCATCGACTTTGTCTAATTTGATGGCATACAGTTTATCATAATATCCTCTTATGATTCTTTTTATTTCTGTGAGGTCAATTGTAATTTCCCCCCTTTCATTTCTGATTGTGCTTTTTTGCGTCTTCTCTTTTTTTCTTTGTTAGTCTAGCAAGGGGTTTGTCAATTTTATTGATCTTCTCAATGAAGCAGCTTTTGGTTTTGTTGATTTTCTCTATTGTTTTTCTGTTCTCAATTTCATTTATTACTGCTCTAATCTTTATTGTTTATTTCTTTCTGCTTGCTTTGGGATTGATTTGCTCTTCTTTTTCTAGTTTCTCTAGTTGTTCAGTTTAATCTTTGAGTTTAGCTCTTTCTTGTTTTTAACATAGGCATTTAGGTCTATGAATTTCCCTCTCAAGATTGTCTTCCCTGTATCCCATAAGTTTTGATACCTTGTATTCACATTTTTATTTGTCTCAATATTTATTGATTTCTCTTGCAATTTCTTGTTTGACCCACTGAATATTTAGGAGTGTGTTGTTCCGTCTCCACACTTTTGCACATTTACTTTTTTCCTGTCTGTTATTGATTTCTAGTTTCATCCCATTATGATCTGAGAAGGTGCTTTGTATAATTTCAATCATTTTATATTTATTGGGAGCTGAATTGTGACCTAACATGTGGTCTATCCGGGAGAAAGATCCATGGGCACTTGAGAAGAATTTATAACCCGCTGAGTTTGGATTCAGTGTTCTGTATATATCTGTTAGGTCTAACTTGTTTATCATATTGTTCAAGTTCTCTGTTTCCTTGTTGATCTTCTGTCTAGTTGTTCTATCTAAAGATGTGCGAGGGGTATTGAAGTCTCCGACGATTATTGTAGAAATGTCAATTTCTCCCTTCAGTTTTGCCAGAATTTGGCTCATATATTTTGGGGAACCCTGGTTAGGTTCATAGATATTTATGACTGTTATATCTTCCGGGAGGCTCATCACTTTTATTAATATATAATGGCCTTCTGTATCTCTTATAACTTTTTTGCATTTAAAGTCTGTTTTGTCTGATATTAGAATAGCTATCCCTCCTCTTTTCTGTTTACTATTCGCGTGGAGTATCTTTTTCCAACCTTGTACTTTCAGCCGGTTTGAGTCCCTGTGTCTGAGGTGAGTTTCCTGTAAGCAGCATGTGGATGGCTCATGTTCTTTTTATTCATTCTGCAGCCTGTATTTATTTTTTTTGAGTCTTTTTTTTTTTATTGTGGGGAAAAATCGAAATTTTCACAATACATACCAACATTTGCAAAATGATATATAAATGTATATGCATATATGTGCATTTGCTTACAAAAATGTTATTTATGTATATGTATAAATATATTTTAAGAGGTGCTTAGATACCCAAAATATTACATGGAACCCACTGGGATTCCCATGTTGCCCACCTCCCACACCTCCCACCACATCCCACACAAACATCTCCCGCAGTGTCGGGCCTGGTTAGTATTTGGATGGGAGCCTGTATCTTTTGATGGGGGAATTTAATCCATTCACATTCAATGATATTACTGAAAATGCACTATTTATTTCCTCTGTATTCTTTGGTTTTCATATGCCATCTTGATTTTGTCTCTCTTTTTCCTCTTTTGGTTAATCTTTCTGCTTTTCTTTCTTCTATACTCTCCTCCAAACTTCTCTCTCCTCTCTTATTCTTTCAGGTTCTAAGGCTTCCTTTAATATTTCCTGCAAAGATGGGTTCTTTTAGGCAAAGTCTCTTAGGTTCTGTTAGTTGTGACTATTTCATACTCACCTTCATATTTGAAGGACAGTTTTGCTGGATAAAGAATTCTCAGCTGGCAGTTTTTCTCTTTCAATTTCCTAATTGTATCATACCACAGTCTTCCTACCTCCATGGTTTCTGAAGAGAAATCTGCACTAAGTCTTGCTGGAAATCCATTGTATGTGATCGTTTGCTTCCCAATTGCTGCTCTGAGAATTTTCTCTTTATCTTTTACATTTGACATTCTGAATAATATGTGTCTTCACATATGTCTATTTGGATATATTCTAATTGGGGTTTGGTGTGCTTCTTGAATAAATAAGTTCATTTCTTTTGTGAAAGTTGGGAAATTTTCAGCTATTATTTCCTCAAATACTCTTTCTGCCCCTTTTCTTTTCTCTTCCCCTTCTGGAACTCCCATGACACGTATGTTGTTGTGTTTTGTGTTGTCATTGAACTCTCTGAGCCTCTGTTCAATTTTTTTCTATTCCTTTCTCTCTCTGTTCTTTTCTCTCTTCAATTTTAGCTGCTCTGTCTTTGGTGTCACTTATTCTTTCTTCTCTCATTTCGAGTCTGCTGTTGTATGCCTCAAATGTATTTTTGATTTCACCTATTGTGTCTTTCATTCCCATGAACTCCGTTACTTTTCTGTTCAGGATTTCAAATTCTTCATTGCATTTGCTCAATTTCCTCTTGATGTCATTTATTGCTTTAACTATATTGCCTTTCATCTCATTAATTTGGTTTTGGAAATTTGTGCTCATCTCACTGATTAGTTCTCTCAAATTCTGCATCTCTTCTGGGACTTTGATGTATTCCTTTTCTTGACCAATGTCTCCTATTTTCTTAGTATGGGTCATAATTTTTTGCTGGTGTTTAGTCATCTGGTTTGGTTGTATTTTACTTAGATGTTCTATCTCTTTCTCTTTTACAGGGTTTTATTGGGAGGAGGCTGTGAGTTACCACAGCTCTTTGAATTTTGGCTCAACCTTGATTGTTAGGATTATTCTGCTGGTTGCTCAAAACTGGGCACTGGACCCAGTAATTGATTGTAATTTCGTTTCTTAGGTCCTTGGGCAGGGAGGCTATAGAGGCAAGGAAAATTGTCTCCTACTTGTTAATTTTCTTATGTGCACTTCCTTCGTCTGCCAGGAAATGGCAGTTGTTGGCAGTTTTCAATTCAATGCCTGGTCGGAGTGTATTTTTTGTGACAAAGAGCAGATCAATGTGGTAGAGCTTCCTGTCTGGGCGCTAAGAGCCTTGTAATTCAAACTTTATGAGACAGTTCTCCAGTCTTCTCTCGTAGCCCCCTCCCTTGAGCCAGCTAGGAAATATTTACTCTCCCCTCTGTATGCTCAACTATCAGTCCCTGTTAGTAGCGGAGGAGATTGGGAGGTTTGTATATCCTTAGCCCCTTGTGAGCTCCAAGGCAAACAATGGCACAGCCCCAACCAGCCTGGAATGGCTCTCGGGACAGGGCAGACCGGACATGTGAATCAAAAGCAGGATCAGCCCCAAGCTCTCTCTCCCCTCTCTTGTGGAATTCTCAACAGTCCAGGCTAGAAGAGAGGGAGTTTTTGAGGGTCAGATTTCTCCTGTCCTTCCTAGGCTCATAGGGCAAACTGCCATATGGAATGGTCCATGGGGCTATGCAGCCCAAACTTGTGGATAAGAACCTTAGTCAGCCTAAGGCTATGTTCCTCTCTTTCCCCTTTCTGGCAGTGGTAGATCCCTGGAGCCCCCCTTTGTCTGTAGTTGCGGGCCCAGAGGCCTGAGAATTCTAAAGAGTGTGGGGGATGGTGCCGGTAGCAGCAGCCACTGCTGGTTCCAACTAACGTTCTGGTTCTATCATTGCGATTTCCCTGTTTTGCCCCACTCTCCTCTGGGTGGTGTGCAGACTGCACCTGCTGTCATAAACCCTAGAAGATCTATTTCTGGGTGATGTCACCTTGTTCTCTAGTTATTTTTCTGGAGAAGAGATTCCTGTGTCTTATTCGTCTGCCATCTTCCCAGAAGTCACGACTTTATTAGATTTTACTCATCTGTAACTGTATGTATTTCACTTCATCCTGAAGGATAGAGATGAACTAAATCTCATGCCCTCGATGATCTCACTGCTTTTGAAAGCACCCTTGGGGTCGAATTTCTCCATTCTGTTGTAAATGTAATCAGTTCTTTGTAGAAAAATTAGGGGCTTTCAGTTTTACAGACTGATTCCTGTCTCCCACCACCCAGGCAAAAGCTGTGTGCTCTGGCTCTGGGGACGAGAATAATGACACACTTCTCAAGTTACACACCTGATTTTGGAGCTAAGGTTTGGTGGAGAAAGCACCATATATTGAGTTCTTCTTGGTACCATTCTAGGGACCAGTGTAATGTTGGTCAGCACCCTATTTTGATCAATTTTGGTCACACTCAAAGTACAGCCACTGCTTCATGAGTTCCCATTTCTCCCAGACTTAGGAGATCCCTCCTGATTCCTGTGCCCTGGGTTAATGCCCTAGTTTGTGTCTTGTGTGGACCTTGGGAAAGTATGTTCTTACTGACCCATTGCTGTGGGTGTAAGCCTTTGGGTGTAGGACATTTTGGTTAGATTCGGATAAGGGACATTTTGATTAGGTCATTTTATATTAGATTGATTTAGTTTAGTTAAGGGCCTCAGATTAGATTTCAGGCACCAGGATGTACCCCAATCACTGTGTTGAAGTCTTACATACATGAAACACAAAAAGAAAGATTGCTGCCATGTTTACCCTGCCATGTGGGAGAGGGCTCCAGGATCTCCTACAGGTGTGGAGAGACACAGAAACCCTAAGTGGCTAAGGGAGAGGCCAGAGGCTTGAGGCATGGAGCAGCTTGAAGCTGGACACATCCAGGTCAGAGGATAAAGGAGAAGTGTGAACAATTGTGTCTGATGGCCCACTGCTGAGCTCAGAGAGAAAGTAAGTTTGGAATAGAAGGCAGAGGGAGACAGGCAGGCCCAACATTTTACCTTGGCAGGAGTCCAGGAACAGCTGACTCTTGCTAAGACAGCATTTTTGATGATGCCTTGATTTGGACATTTTTGACAGCATCAGAACTGTAAGTTTTAACCCTAATAAATTCCAATAAAAGCCAACTTATTTCTGGTATTTTGCATTGGCAGCGCTTGGCAAACACAAACAGTTAGGGACACAGTGTTGGAGAGCTGTCCTGTTCCCAAATGGCAGTGTGATGCTGCTGTCCAGTGAATTCACCTGTAAACTGTGGGTGTCTCCAGACTAGGCAGGAATGAGTACTGCTTAGATGGAGGAGGAAGTGCTCTTGGCCAGGAATGCTTACAAGAAAGGGAGTCTGGCAGGAGAATCACATGGTTGGGGACTAGTCTAATGTCACAGATGTCCCAGTAGGATGTACCAGCCTCAGGAAGTGGTTGGCCTGGTGAACAGGGGCAGATAAAAGGATGGGACCTGGGATCTGGGGCAGCAGGGTTGTCAGGGCACAGACAGGAAATTTCCTGCTCCTGCTCCTTTTGCCTTTTCTTCCTTCCCTTGGACTCCAGCTTTGACCCTCTGAGGAGGCTGCTCTTACTGTTCCCCTCCTGGATCTCAGGCATAGACTCAGGTTTCCTGCTTCCAGGTGTACATTCACTTTTGCAAATCATGGGGCAGGTATAGAAAGAGCAATACCAAGATGAAAACTGTTGGTGTCAGGAAGGAATTGTCAAAATGCACATTAAATCATTGGGTACAGCAATAAAATCAAAAGAATGAGCAACATTAGGCCAGTGAGCCTAATAAATAGTACAAGAATCCCAGAAAGTCCTGGGACCTAGAGTGGACAAGAATAGAAGTGAGGTTGTGAGAGAGTGTCATGTTTGCAGAAAGCCTCAGAAGGTGCAAGTATGAATGTTGTGATGTTTAATGGCATACTCCCTCTGGCTGAAGGCTATTCCACATTCCTTACATATCTGGGGTTTCCCTCCACTATGAATTTCTCATGGTCAGTGTGATTTGATTTGCTACTGAAGGATTTCCTACAGTCCTTACAGATATACGGTTTCTCTCCAGGTTGTCTGCTCTGGGGTATTGGTCAGCCAAAGGGGTGCTAATGTGAAATGCCAAAAATGGGTTAGTCTTTATAAAGGGTATTTATTTGGGTTAGAATTCCACATATACCAGGCCATAAAGCATTAAGTTTCTTCTCACTAAAGTTCATTTCCACGTGTTGGAGCATGATAGTCGCTGATGTTTGCCAGGGTTCAGGCTTCTTGTGTTCCTCTCTTCCCAGGGCTGCATTTCTCTCTGGGCTTAGCTCTTCTGATTTCACCACAAGGTCAGCTGCAGACTACCAGGCAAACTGCTCACTTCTCTTTTTCTGTGGCCTTTTCTACAACATCAAAACTGCTCAAAGAAACTGCTTCAACTGTCCTTTGCCATGCCTTTTATATTCGATTCCCCCACCCACTAAGGGGTGGGGCTCAACGCCTGACTGACATGGCCCATTCAACCACCTAATCATGCCCATATTAACAGTTCAGTTTACAAGGATGATCCAATTATATTTTTGGAATTCATAATTATGTCAAATTCACCAATGGTTATATTCCACCCTCTGAATTCCAAAAATACATTACAATTCTCAAAAAATCTTAAATCAGTAACAATTCAAGTGCAAAATCATATCATAGGCATTTTAAAGAAATTCAGTTCATCTTGAGGCAAAGTCCTGTCTGCTATTGACCTCTGAAACTTACATAACCATTTAACTGCTTCTAATACATAAATGGAAAGACAAAGGATAAACATTTTCAATACCATAAGGAGAAATTGGGATGTTAGACCTGAGTCATGGATCCTTTACAATACTGTAAACCTGCAGTGCATCCTCCATTTGATTTCAAAGTCTGAGTGATTCTTAAGATGATGGTTTTTGTGCTTTGGGGCCACATTGGGACCCACCCTTTCCTCAGGCTTTCCCAACGCCCACTTTCTTGGTTCCACCCTCATCAAGCCTCTGGGTGTCAACCAACTCCAGACCCCAACAACCAAGTGTGTTGAGGTGATTGCCACACCTTACCCAATGTTTGGTTTAGAGTCTTAGGCCCCCTAGCATGGTAAGGTGAAGATAACATTCCCCTTAACCTTTGGCATACAGGCTCAACCCTCTCAGAGCATCGAGTTGACCACCTGGCCTTCCCGAACATTTGGCATACAGGTTCAATACTCTCAGAGCAATGGGTTGACCTCCTGGCTTCTCTAGTCCATGGGAGACAGGTACAACCCTCTCAGACCTATGGGGTGTTGACTTTAACCATCCTAATTTTGAGGAATGTGCTCCACTCTTTCTGCACCCTGGGATGGCAAAACCCTCCCAGAACATTGGGTGGGGACATACACTCTCTTCAACTGCTGTGGAAATCTCAACCTCTCTGCACGATGGGGCATATAAACTTTCTCAGAACATCGGATAGGAACATCCACCCTCTTCAAATGCAGGGGCAAACTCAACATCTCTGTACACAGGGGTGGGGTTTCTCTCTTGGCCCAAGGAAATGTCTTAAGGCCAGATGTCTGCTTCCATGGTTTTCTTCGTAAAGCTGATTCTCCTTCAATCTCTCCTTTCCATGTTCTATTTTGTCCATGCTGACAGTGGATTTGTTCATACAGCTCTCTCAAAAACTTTGTTGATTTAGCATGCAGGAAGCAGGGGTCCAAGCCAGCAGACAGTAAGAATTTCCACAAGTCTTTCTTAGATAACTGCATCTTCAACTCTGATTTACAAGTTCCAAGTTTAGTAAAGTCTTCAAATGGGGCATTTTCATCTGGAAATTTGATTTCCAGAAACTTGGAAGTTCCAGAATCAGTTTCTGTTTTCTTTGTGCACAAAAGTTCAGTCCTTGGTGTATTTCACTCATCTAGTATTTTGCTATAAGCTGCAAGGAGAAGCCAAACCACATTCTCTCGGTTTTCCTTGGAATGTTCTTCAGCTAAATGCTCTGATTCGCCATTTTCAAATTCTGTCTTCCATATAACACCAGGAGTTAATCTTGCTAAGTTCTCTGCAGTTTTAAAACATGGACTGCCTTTCCTCCAGTTTCCAATAATAGTTTCATCATTTACTTCTAAGGCATCATAGAAAGTCTCTTTAGTGTCCATATGACTATCAACAGTCTCTTCAAAGTGATCTAAGCCTTTTCCATCAAGCATTTCACAATTCCTCCAAAGGATATCCCTTACCCTTTTATAAAACCTTTCTAACATTTTGGTATATGCAAAAGCACTTCCCCACTCTTCGTTACCAAATTCTATATTAGTCAGCCAAAAGGGTGCTAATGTGAAATACCAAAAATGTGTTAGTCTTTATAAAGAGTGTTTATTTGGGGTAGAAGTCCACAGATACCAGACCATAAAGGATTGTTTCTTCTCACCAAAGTTCCTTGCCACCTGTTGGAGCAAGATAGCTACTGACGTTTGCCTGGGTTCAGGCTTCTTCTGTTCCTCTCTTCCCGGGGCTGCATTTCTCTCTGGGCTTAGCTCTTCTGGTTCCTCCACAAGGTCAGCTGTAGATTATCAGGCAAATGGCTCACTTATCTTCCTCTGGGGCCTTTTCTCCATCATCAAAGCTGCTTCTCAAAAAAAAATGCTTCAACTGTCCTTTGCCATGCCTTTTGTATTTGATTCCCCCACCCACTAAGGGGTGGGGCTCAACACCTTAGTTACATGGACCAGGAAATGCCCCAATAATGCCCAGAATAACAGATTAGTTTACAATGATCCAATTATATTTTTGATATTCATAATTACACCAAGTTCCCCAATGGTTACATCTGGTGTGTAATGAGGCTTGATTTCTAAATGAAAGCTTTCCCTCATCCATCACATTCATAGGGTTTCTCTCCAGTACGTATTCTCAGATGGTTAATGAGGTTTCCTTTCTAGTTGAAGGTTTTCCACATTCATTGTATATAGACGGTTTTTATCCAGAATGAATGCTCTGGCATTAAATGAACTATTGCTTTTGGCTGAAGGCTTTTCTGCATTCTTTACATTCATTTTTTTTTTCTGTCCACTATGAATATTTTCATTTTCTGTGAGATATGATTTGTACCTAAAGGCTTTTTCACATGCCTTACATGCATAGGGATTCTTTGCAGTAGAAAATCTCTTGTATCTGAGATTTGACATTTGAATTAAAGCTTTCCCACATATATATTATTTCTCTTCAGTAAGAATTTTCTGATAAATAAAGAGGTTTTCTGTCAGGTTGAAAACGTTCCCACATGTATTACATTTCTAAGCTTGTTCCCCTGTATGGCTTTTAAAATGAGGAGTAAAAATATGACTGGAAAGAACAGACTCCATTCAGGACACTCATATGGTTTCTCTCTAGTGTGAATTTTCTCATATTTCATGAGGTTTTGTTTCAGAAGGAAGCATTCCCATGTTCATTACAGTACAACCTTTTGTATGAATATTTCATGCTCAATATGGTTTAATGCCTGGCTGAAGGATTTCCTATATTCCTTACATAAACAGGGTTTTAATCCTGCATGTTTCTTTGATGGGACTTTAGGTTTCCCAAATACTTGAAATCCCAAATGGTTTCTCTGAAGGTTTAATTCTCAGGTATATCATGAGGTTGAATTTCCAAGAAAACTTCACAATCATTACACTTCAAGGGGAGGACTACCATGTGGGGCAAACTGGCAAAACTCATTGCCGTCATTCTTTTTTCTTACATAGTTTCCCTCATGCGTAGGTAAGCATGATGCTAATTCCTTCAAAGTGAATTTACATTCATAGAATTGTTATTTTGTGTAAACAGTGATTGCAGTCAGAGAAAAAATTTTCCCAACTTTCTTTCACTCTCTGTATTCATCTTATGTCTGTACTCTTGTGGAAGTGGATATACCTTCATTCACAAGCCTTTTGTTATGCGGTTCCTTCTGCTTTTTAATGTCCTATGATTCTTCATACTTTGTGAAGTGCAGAAAAGCAGTGTTTAGAGGGAAATTTATAGCATTCAATGCACTCATTAGAAAAGAGGAAAGATCCAATATCAGTCATCTAAGCATCCAATTTGGGAGCACAACAATATCTTCTTTTTATTTGTTCTATTATTCATGTCTCTTCTTGCTTCAAATGAGCATCATATCCAGTTTGGTGACTTCATAACCAAGAAATGGGGAAGTGATACAGCACTTGATTTATGATGGGGATAAAACAACACCCCATAAATCAACCCTGGAATCTTCAGGCTTTTTACTGATAAGAAAGGTACAGCTTCCAAAGATGCATGAGTAAGGTGGCACCAGAACCTGGGTCTAAATCACAACCCAGGAAATCCTGAACACTTTGTTTTGGACTGACTATTTTTGTTCAATTTCTTTTTCTTCTATTTATGTGGATGAGATGCAGTATTTAATATTCTTTAAAGTTTACATGGGAAATTATAACACTTTTGCTTGCCTTTCCATATCTGCACTTATTATTTATTATTGATTTGCCAAATAATATATTTTAAAACATTTTATAAACTGTATTAGTCAGCCAAAGGGGTGCTGATGCAAAATGCCTGAAATCTGTGGTTCTTTATAAAGGGTATTTATTTGGGGTAGAAGCTTACAGTTACCAGGCCATAAAGCATACGTTTCTTCCTTCCTCGAAGTTTGTTACCCCATCTTGGAGCACAACAGTTGCCAACATTTGTTAGGGTTCAGGCTTCTTTGGTTCCTCTCTTTTCAGGTATGCATTTCTCGCTGGGCTCAGCTCTTCTGTTTCCTTGACAAGTTCAGCTGTAGACTATGAGGATCTCTAAGCTTTGCCTCTCCCCACAAGCCCAGCTGTGAACTGTCAGGTGAATGGCTTCTCTCTTTTCCACTGGGCCTCCTCTCCTTGCTCATCAGAACTCCAACATCAAAAACTACTCTAGCTCTGTCTTTTGCCATGTCTTTTTATGTTTAAGACCCCAGCCACCAAGGTGTGGGACTCAATGCCCTACCGACTGTGGCCCAGTCAATGCCCTTATCATAATTTAATCATGCCCAGATTAACAGACCAGTTTACAAGCATAATCCAATATCTGTTTTTGGAATTCATAACGATATCCAACTGCTACATATACATTTACACATCTTATGCTATATATTATTTTATGCTGTATTTTAACACTTTATTGATGCCCTAGGCCACAGATATCATTATTACTTTTTGCATTCAGTAGTCATTTGGATATATGAATTTAATTAACAGATATTGTTCTTCCATCCATCCTGAATCTTGAATCTTCTGAGATTTTTTTTTTCTGCCTGAAAAATATTCTTTTACATTTCTTTTAAAGTGAGTGGCTGCTAGCAATCTTTATTAGTTTTTACTAATCTGTAAAAGTATTTATTTCACTTATTCCTGAAGGATAGAGATAAATTAAATCTCAGTCGCTCTATGATCTCCACTTCTTTTGAGAACAAACTTAGGGTGGAATTTCTCCATTCTGTTGTAAATGTATTCAGCTCTTTGGAGAAGAAATTTGGGGCTTTCAGTTTTACAGCCTGCTTACTGATCACACACACCCCAGGCAAAAACTGTGTTCTCAGGGTCTGCGGGTGGGAATAATGGCACACCTCTGTGAGTTACACACCTGATTTTAGAGCTAAGATTTGGTGGAGAAAGCACAGCATATTGAATGTTCTTGGACACATTCTAAGGGCCAGTGCAATGGTGGTCAGCACACCATTTTGCTCAATGATGGCCAAACTCAAAATACAGCCAATGCTTCATGATTTCCCATTTCTCACAGACTGAGGAGACCCCTCCTGATCCCTGTGCCCTGGGTTAATGCCCTCATTTGTGTCTTGTGTGGTCCCCGGAATATATATTCTTACTAACTCATAACTGTATGCTTAAGCATTTTGTATGTAGGACATTTTGCTCAGATTCAGATAGGGGAACTTTCATTTAGGCCACTTTTTGTTAGATTGCTTTAGTTTAGTTAAGGACTCTTATTAGATTTTAGGCACCAGGATGGACCACAATCATTGAACTGAAGTCCTACACACATGGAACAAATAGAGAAAGAGTGCTTCCATGTTTTCCCTGCCATGTGGGAGAGGGTTCAACGATCTCCTAGAGCTGTAGAGAGACAGAGAAGCCCTGGGAGGCTGAAGGAGATGCCAGAAGCTTGATCCATGGAGTAGATTGAAGCTGAAGAAATCCAGGCCAGAGGAGAAGAGAGATGTGTGAGCAACTGTGTCTGATGGCCCACTGCTGAGCTCAGGGAGAAAGTGAGTTTGGAGGAGATGGCAGAGAGAGACAGGCAGGCCCAAAATTTTGTCTTGGCTGGAGTTGAGGAGCAGCAGACCTATGTTAAGATGGCATTTTTGATGATGCCTTGATTTGGACATTTTCAACGCCTCAGAACATTAAGCTTTAACACTAATAAATTACAATAAAAGCCAATCTATTTCTGGTATTTTGCTATGACAAAACTTGGCAATCTCAAACAGCTGGGGACACAGGGTTGGACAGATGCCTTGTTCTGAAATGACATTGTGATGCTGCTGCCCAGTGAATTCACCTGTAAACTGTGGATGTCTCCAGACTAGGTGGGAATGAGTACTGGAAAGATGGAGTGGGAAGTGCTCTTGGCCAGCAGGGTCTTCAAGACAGGGAACCAGGCAGAGGATTCACATGGTTTGGGGACTAGTCTAAAGTAACATAGGCCCCAGTATTATGTACCTACCTCAGGCAGGGGTTGGCAAAGTGGGCAGGGGCAGATAAAAGCATGGTACCTGGGGTCTGGTGCAGCAGAGGATTCTGGGTACAGAGAGGAGAATTCCTGCTCCTGCTCCTTTTGCTCTTCCCTCCTTCCCTTGGTCTCCAGTGTGGACACTCTGAGGAGGCTGCTCTTACTGTACCTCTCCTGGGTCTCAGGCACAGACACAGGTCTCCTGATTCCAGTTCTACATTCATCTTTTCCAATCTTCGGGCAGCTAAAGAAATTACAATGCCAAGGTGGAACTTTTTGTGTCAGGAAGGAAATGTCAAAATTCACATTACAACATCAGCTACAGCAATAACATCACCAGAATCAGCAAGATTAGGCCAGTGGCCCTAATGAATAGTATGGGAATCCGAGAAAGTCCTTGGACCTGTGGCTGACAAGAATAGAAGTGAGGATGTGTGATAGTGCCATGTTTGCAGAAAACCTCAGAGAGTGCAGATGCCAGATATTTCTCAGACTAATTATATATAAAATTTTCAACACATTTTGAACAGAGTTGAAATGGTGCCAACCTCTTTAATCCCAGAAGAGAATGGAGGGGTTGAATGGGAGGAAGCTGATGAACACCTGAAGAAGCTGGAATGTAACACGTGTTCACTGCAGTTCCCCCAAACCAGAGAGGGAGTGTCCTGTTTGGGAGCCAAACTCTCAGCACCCCAATGAAAATCGTCATCATAGGTTCTTGGTCTGCAAAGGAGGACCAGGAGTAAGCCCTGCTCAGAACTCACAGCAAAGGGTGAGGGCAAGTGTCCCCACCCCAGTAATGTTGCAGATACAAATTGATATATTCAAACCAACCTCTTATATGATTTCATTGAGTACTATTTTCATAATTTCATTTAAATTATAACCAAATTATCAGTGCAAAGAGCATAAAAATAATTTATGTGTGTTATGGCAAACAGTCAAATTCCTTCTTTAGCTGAAACCCTCATTCCTCCTTACTCAGAATTATCTGCATTGGGAGATTTTTTGGGTATACACTTCTGTTTGTAAATACATACATTCTTTAGTTTCATCCATCTCACAAACTATCACGTATGAAAAAAATATGGGAGTACAACTTAAGAATATAAATAAATTTTCTAACTTCTTAAAGTACTTGAGATTAGAAGCATATCATCTAATTATGAAAGGATCATTTCTGATTAAAAATAATAAGCAAAATTGGTGTTAATTAGAAAGCAGATGACTGTACTTCAGTGGCTTTTAAACTTGAATCCACATCAGAATCAGGTGAAGAAACTGAAAAAAATATCAATGGTTGGTGTTGCTTAAAAGAAAATGCTACAACAATGGGCAGCATTATTTTTTAAATGGTAATTTTTAAAATGCTTAACCAGAATGTAATGGATTGAAGCCCAGTGGTAACAGCCAGGATAATATGAAGTAAGTGGAGAGGCCATCTTTTCATAAACTAAGAGAAATCTCGAGTTCTGATGCATAAATTAGTGATAACAAATTGAACACAGATGATTGTGGAAGAAGATGTGGGAGGAGCTGATCTCAGAACAAACTGCAAGTGCACTTTTCCAAGAGGAAAAAGACATCCTGAATTGCACAGTCACAGCCACTTCCTTAAAAGTTTGGCAACAATTTGCACAGACTGGAGGTGGAGATTCTTTAGAGATTCACATTCATTACATTCACAGGGTTTCTCTCCAGTATGAATGTTGTAATGTATAATGAGATACTGCCTCTGGCTGAAGGCTATTCCACATTCCTTACATATATAGGGTTTCCATCCACTATGAATTTTTTCATGGTCAGTGAGATTTGATTTGCTACTGAAGGCTTTCCTACATTCCTTCCATACATAGGGTTTCTCTCCAGTTTGTCTTCTCTGGTGTGTAATGAGGCTTGATTTCTGAACGAAAGCTTTCCCACGTCCATCACATTCATAGGGTTTCTCTCCAGTATGTATTCTCAGATGGTTAATGAGGTTTTCCTTCTGGTTGAAGGTTTTTCCACATTCATTGTATATAGAGGGTTTTTCTCCTAAATGAATCCTCTAATGTTAAATGAACACTTTCTTTTGTCTGAAGGCTTTTCTACTTTCTTTACATTCACTTTGTTTCTGTCCAGTATGAGTTTTTAAATTTTCATTGAGATATGATTTGTACCTAAAGGCTTTTTGACATGCTTTACATGAATAGGGTTTCTTTGTAGTTGGAAATCTCTTTTATCTGAGATTTGACATTTGAATTAAAGCTTTCCCATATATATATGATTTCTCTTCAGTAAGAATTTACTGATCAATAAAGAGGTTTTCTTTCAGACTGAAAACTTTCCCACATGTATTATATTTCTATGCTTGTTCCCTGTATGGTTTTAAAATGAGAAGTAAAAAAATGACTGGAAAGAGCAGACTACATTCAGGACACTCATGGTTTCTCTCTAGTTTGAATTTTCCCTTATTCCATGAGTTTTGTTTCAGATGGTAGCATTCCCATGGTCATTACAATACTAACTAATGTATGAATATTTCATCCTCAATGAGATTTAATCCCTGGCTGAGGATTTCCAAAATTCCTTACATACACAGTGTTTTAATCCTGTATGTTTCTTTGATTTAACTCTAGATTAACTAAACACATGAAATCTCAAATGGTTTCTCTGAAGTATTAATTCTCAGGAATCTCATGAGGTCCAATTTCCAGGAAAACTTCACACTAATTACACTTAAAGGGGAGGACTACCATGTGGGGCACACTGACAATACTCATTGTCTTCATTCTTTTTTCCATACATAGATTCCTTCATGCTTAGGTAAGCATGATGCAAATACATTCTAAGTGAAGTTCCATTCATAGAAGTGTTATTTTGAGAAACAATGCCTACAGTCAGAAAACATATTTTCCCAACTTTATTACATTCTCTGCCTTCATCTTAAGTCTCTACTGTTGTGGAGGTGGACTTAGCTTCACTCACAAGCCTTTGGTTATGTGGTTCTTTCCACTTCTTAATGTCCTATGCATCTTCATCGATTCTGGGGGGTAGCAAAAGCAGTGCTACAGGGAACTTTATAGGACTGAATGAATTCATTAGATAGAGGAAAGATCCAATATCAATAATCTAGGCAGTCAATTTGGGGAGTGCAGCAATATATCCTTTTTATTTGTTCTATCATTCTTGGCTCTTCTTGCTTCAAATGAGCATCACATACAGTTTGGTGATTTCATAACTAGGAAATGGGGAAGTGATACAGCACTTCATTTATGATGGGGACAAAACAACACCACTTAAATCAACCCTGGAACCTTCAGGTTTCTGAAGGATAAGAAAGTTGCTACTTCCAAAATGCACGAGTAAGGTGGCCCCAGAACAAATGCCAAAGTGGAACCCAGGAAATCCTGAGAACTTTATTTCAGATTGACTAGTTTTTTTCAATTTTTTTTCCTTCTATTTATTTGGATGAGATGCACTTTTTAATATTCTTTAAAGTTTACCAGGTAAATTGCATCAGTTTTGCTGGCCTTTCCAAATCTGAACTTATTATTTGTTATTGCCTTGCCAAATAATGTATTTTAAAGCATTTTATGTCCTGTATTAGTCATCCAAAGGTGTACTGATACAAAATACCAGAAATCTGTTGGTCTTTGTAAAGGGTATTTATTTGGGGTAGAATCTTACAGTTACCAGGACATAAAGCATAAATTTCTTCCTTCCCCAAAGTCTATTGCCCCGTCTCGGAGCAAGAGAGCTGCCGATATTTGCCAGGGTTCAGGGTTCTTGGTTTCCTGTCTTCCAAGGGCTGCGTTTTTCTCTGGGCTCAGCTCTTCTGTTTCCTCCACAAGGTCAGCTGTAGACTATGAGGCTTTCTAAGCTTTGCCTCTCTCCACAAGGCCCTCTGTGAACTGCCAGGTGAATGGCTTGTCTCTTTTTCCCTGGGGCCTTCTGTCCTTGCTCATCAGAATGCCAACATCAAAAACTACTCTAGCTCTGTCTTTTGCCATGTCTTTTTATTTTTGAGACCTCACCCACCAGTGGGAGGACTCAACAGCCTACCGACTGTGGCCCAGTCAATTCCCTTATCATAACTTAATCATGCCCAGATTTACAAGCATAATCCAATATCTGTTTTTGGAATTCATAACGATATCCAACTGCTACATATCCATTTACACATCTTATGCTATATATTATTTTATGCTGTATTTTAACACTTTATTGATGTTCTATGCCACAGATATCATTATTACTTTATCCATTCAGTAGTCATTTAGATATGTGAATTTAATTAACAGATATTGTTCTTCCATCATCCTGAATCTTCTGAGATAATTTTCTTTCTGCCTGAAGAATATTCGTTTACATTTCTTTTAAAGCGAGTTACTGCTGGCAAACTTTATTAGTTTATACCAGACATATTTTTATATTCTTTGCATGGAAAATTTGGTTATAATTTAAAAGAAATTATGAAAATTGTACACAGTGATATCACACAGTGTTTGATTTGAAGATATTGATTTGTATCTGCAACATTACTGGGGGGGGCACTTCCCCTAACCTTTACAAATACAATTGCTCATAAAGGAAATCTGCTCTCTCTCTTGGGCACCTCCCACACTCAATGCCTAGATAAGTGGAGGCCACCCTCAGCAAGAGTGAGCATGGAATAGGAGGAGCTTTGATGCGACCGTGTGAAGGCCACACTCCTTTCTACACGTGTCTGGTTAGAGGGCTGTTAGCACCACAGGAGAAGACAGACTTCCTCCTGCTTACTCTCCAGTGAAGACTGGCCAGATTGACTCACATCACTAAGTGAGGCTGTGAGCACTGGGCAGGGTTTTCTCCCTGTCCTCCTTTGTGGATCCAGAACTTATGATGATGGTTTACATTGGGGTTCTGAGAGTTTGGTCCCAAAAAAGGACATTACCTCTCTCTGGATTGGGAGAACAACAGTGAACATGGGTTACATTCCAGTGTCTTCAGTTGTTCATCAGCTTCTTCCCATCCAACCCCTCCGTTCTCCTCTGGGATTGAATAAGTCTGCATCATTTCAATACCCTTAAAAATATGTTGAAAATTTAATATTTAATTAGTATGAGAAATATCTGGCATCAGCACCCTCTGAGGTTTTCTGCAAACATTGCACTCTCTCATATCCTCACTTCTATTCTTGTCAGCCCTAGGTCCCAGAACTTTCTGGGATTTCTATACTATTCATTAGGGTCACTGTCCTAATGATGCTCCTTCTGGTGATGTTATTGCTGTAGCCATTGCTGTAATGTGAATTTTGACACTTCCTTCCTATCATCAACAGGTTTCATCTTGGCATTGCTCTTTCTTTAGCTGCCCCAATTTTGGAGAAGCTGAATGTAGAACTGGAGGCAGGAGACAAGAGTATGTGCCTGAGAACCATGAGGTGTACAGTAAGAATAGCCTCCTCAGAGGGTCAATGCTGTAGGCCAAGAGAAGGAGGGAATTGCAAAAGGAGCAGGAGCAGGTAGTCTCCGCTCTGTGCCCTGACTCTTCTGTGCACAAGGCCCAGGTACCATGCTTTTATCTCACCCTACACACCTGACCAACACCTGCCTGAAGCAGGTATATCATACTGGGCCTCTGTGACTTTATACTACTTCCCAAACTTTGTGACTACCCTTTCTTGCAGGGCTTGCTGACCAAGAGCACTTCCCCCTCCAACTTTCCAGTACTCATTCCTGCCTAGTCTGGAGACACCCTCAGTTTACACGTGAATTCACTGGGCAGCAGTATCACACATGTCATTTGGGAACAGGTCAGCTCTCCAAACCTATGTGCTTAGCTGTTTGAGTTTGCCAAGCACTGCAAATTCAAAATACCAGAAATAAGTTGGCTTTTATTGGAATTTATTAGGGTTAAACTCACAGTTCTGAGGCTGTGAAAATTTCCAAACCAAGCCATAATCAAAAATGCTATCTTCACAAAGGTGAGCTGTGCTGGACTCCTGCCAAGGCAAAATGTTGGGCATGTATGTCTCTCTCTCTGCCTTCTCCTCCAAACTCACTTTCTCCCTGAGCTCAGCAGTGGGTCATCAGACACAATTGCTCACACCTATCCCTTCCCCTCTGGCCTGGATATCTTCAGCTTCAAGTAGCTCTATGACTCCAGCCTCTGGCCTCTCCCTCAGCCAGTCAGGTTTTCTGTGTCTCTCCACAGCTGTAGGAGATCCTGGAACCCTCACCCACATGGCAAGGTGAACATGGCAGCACTCTTTCTTGGTGTGTCCCATGTATGTAGGACTTTAGCACAACAATTGGGCTCCATCCTGGTGACTGAATCTAATCCGAGGCCCTTGACTAAACTAAGGGAATCTAACAAAAATGACCTAATTGAAATATTCCTTATTTGAATCTAACCAAAATGTCCTATATACAAAGGGCTTACACACACATCAATGGGTTAGTAAGAGCATACTTCCCCGGGGTCCACACAAGACTCAAATGAAGGCATTAACCCAGGGCACAGGGATCTGGAGGGGTCTCAAGTCTGGGAAAAATGGGAACTCATAAATCAGTGGCAGGGCACTGCGTGGTGTGGCCATCAATGGGCAAAATGGGGTGCTAACCACCATTGCACTGGTTCCTAGAATGGTCCCAAGAAGAACTCAATATACTGTGTTTTTTCCAACAACTCTTAGCTCCAAAAACATGTGTGTAACTCAGAGCGGTGTGCCAATATTCCCATTCCCAGAGCCAGAGTGCACAGATTTTGCCTGTTTGGTGGGGCAGCAGGAAACAGGAAAAAGGATGTAAAACTGAAAGCCCCTAATTTCTCCAAAGAACTGATTGCACTTAAAACAGAATGGAGAAATTCGACCCTAAGGGTGCTCTCAAAAGCAGTGGAGATTGTGAAGGGCCTGAGATTTAATTCATTTCAATCCTTCAGGAAGAAGGGAAATAAGTATTTTATAGATGACTAAAAACTAATACTGTTTGCTAGCAACAACTCACTTTAAAAGAAATGTAAAAGAATATTCTTCAGGCAGAAAGAAAATTTTCACAGAAAGTTCAGGATTCAGGATGGATGGAAGAATAATATCTGTTAATTAAATTCATTTATCTAAATGATTATTGAATGGATAAAGTAATAATGAAATGAGTGGGCTAAGACATAAATAAAGTGTTAAAATACACCATAAAATAATACATAGCATAAGATGGGTAAATGAATATGTAGCAGATTGATATCATTATGGAATATAAAAATAGATATTGGATTATGCTTGTAAACTGGTTTGTTAATCTGGGCATGATTAAGTTATGATAAGGTCGTTGATTGGGCCACAGTCGGTAGGGTATTGAGCCCTGCCTCTTGGTGAGTGGGGTCTCAAACATAAAAAGACGTGGCAATAAAAAGACATGGCAAAATACAGAGTTGGAGTAGTTTTTGACATTGGAGTTCTGAGGAGCAAGGACAGAACACCCCGGGGAAAAGAGACAAGCCATTCACCTGACAGTTCACAGCTGGCCTTGTGGAGAGAGGCAAAGCTTAGGGAGCCTCATAGTCTACAGCTGACCTTGAGGAGGAAACAGAGGAGCTGAGCCCAGAGAGAAATGCAGCCTTTGGGAGAGAGGAACCCAAGAAGCCTGAACCCTGGCTAATGTTGGCAGCTGTCTTGCTCCAAGACTAGTTAACAGACTTTGGTAAAGGAAGAAACTTATGCATTATGGCCTGGTAATTGTAAGCTTCTACCCCAAATAAATACCATTTATAAAGTCCCAGAGATTTCTGGTATTTTGCATTAGCACACTTTTGGCTGACTAATACAGGATATAAAATGTTTTAAAATATGTTGTTTGGCCGTCGATAATAAATAATAAGTTCAGATTTGGAAAGGCAAGCAAAAGTGTTATAATTTCTCTGGTAAACGTTAAAGAATATTAAATAGTACATCTCATCCAAATAAATAGAAGAAAAAAATTGAATAAAAATAAGCAGTACAAAACAAAGTATTCAGGATTTCCTGGGTTGCCATTTTGGCCAATGTTTGGGAACCACCTTACTCATGCATCTTTGGAAGCTGTACCTTTCTTGCCCTTCAGAAGCTGGAAGGTTACAGTGTTGATTTATGTGCTGTTGGTTTGTCCCCATCATAAATCAAGTGCTGTATCACTTCCCCATTTCTCACTTTTGAAGTCACCAAACTGGATATGATGCTCATTTGAGGCAAGAAGAGCCATGAATGATAGAATTTTTAAAAAGGAGATATCGTTGCACTTCCAAAATTGAATGCTTAGATGATTGATATTGGATCTTTCCTGTTTTCTAATGAATGCATTCAATGCTATAAATTTCCCTCTAAGCACTGCTTTTGCTGCACCCCACACTATGAACATGCAAAGGACAATAGAGAAGCAGAAAGAACCACATAACAAAAGGCTTGTGAGTGAAGCTATATCCACTTCCACAACAGTACAGTCTTAAGATGCAGGCAGAGAATGTAAAAAAGTTGGGAAAATATGTTCTCTGATGGCAAGCATTGTTTCCTCAAAATAACACCTCTATGAATGTAACTTCACTTTGAAGGAATTTTCATCATGTTTACCTAAGCATGAGGGAATCTATGTAAGGAAAAAAGAATGAAGACAGTGACTTTTGCCACTTTGCCCCACATGGAAGTCCTCCCCTATAAGTGTAATGAGTGTGAAGTTTTCTTGGAAATTCAACCTCATGAGATACCTGAGAATTAATCTTTCAGAGAAAACATTTGGCATATCATGAACTTGGGAAAGCTAGAGTCCCATCAAAGAAACGTGCAGTAGTAAAATCCTGAGTATGTAAGGAATAATGAAAATCCTTCAGCCAGGCATTAAATCTCATTGAGCATGAAATATGAAATATTCATACATTAGTTAGTATTGTAATGAACATGGGAATGCTTCCATCTGAAACAAAGCATCATGGAATATGAGAAAATTCAAACTAGAGAGAAACCATATGAGTGTACTGAATGTAGTCTGCTCTTTACAGTCAGTTTTTACTCCTCATTTTAAATGCCATACAGGGGGACAGCCATAGAAATGTCATACATGTGGGAAAGTTGTCAACCTGACAGAAACCCTCTTTATTCATCAGAAAATTCTTACTGAAGAGAAATCATATATATGAGGAAAAGCTTTAATTCAAATGTCAAGTTTTATATACAAGAGTTTTCCTACTGCAAACAAACCCTTTACATGCAGGGCATGGGAAAATCCTTTAGGTACAAATCATATCTCACAGAACGTGTAAAAACTCATAGTGGACAGAAACAAAATGAATGTAAAGAATCAGAAAGGCCTTCAGCCAATAGAAATATTTCCTTAAACTTCAGAGCATTCATTCTGGAGAAAACCCAATATATGCAATAAATGTGGAAAAGCCTTCATCCAGGAGGAAAAACTCATTAACCATCTGAGAATACATACAGGAGAGAAAGCCTAGGAATGTGATGGATGTGGGAAAGCTTTCATTCAGAAATCAAGCCTCATTACACATCAGAGAAGACAAACTGGGGAGAAACCTTGTATATGTAAGGAATGTAAGAAAGCCTTCAGTAGCAAATCAAATCTCACTGGCCATGAGAAAATTCATAGTGAAAGGAAACCCTATATATGTAAGGAATGTGGAATAGCCTTCAGCCAGATGCAATATCTCATTAAACATCACAACATTCATACTGGAGAGAAACCCTGTGAATATAATGAATGTGAATCTCCAATGAATCTCCACCTTCAGTAAATGCAACTTGTTGTCAATCTTTTAAGGAAGCAGCTGTGACTGTGCAATTCAGGATGTCTTTCTCCTCTAGGAAAAGTCGACTTGCAGTTTGTTCTGAGATCTATTCCTGCCACACCTTCTTCCACATTCATCTGTGTTCAATTTGTTACCACTGATTCATGCATCAGAACTCGAGATTTCTCTTAGTTTATGTAAAGATGGTCTTTCCAATTATTTCAAAGTATGCTGGTTGTTTTCATTGGTTCTTCAATCCATTACATTCTGGGTAGCACTTTAAAAATTACCATATTAAAAATAACGCATTTTTTTCTTTTTTTTTTTTTTTATTGTGGGTAAAAATCAAAATTTTCACAATGCATACTAATATTTATAAAATTATATATAAAATATATGCATATATGTGCATTAGCTTACATAAATATTATTTCTTTACATATATATATTTTAAACGTGCTTAGATTACCTAAATATTACACAGAAATAACAGGGATTCCCATGTTCCCCACCTCCCAAACATCCAACATCCCACATAAACATCCTTCATAAGTGTGGCACATCACCCACAATGGATATACACATTCTGGGGCCCTGCCACCAAGCATAGAACACAGTTCACATCATAGACCACACTCTCTCCCACACAGTTCTGCCTGGTATATGCTGATGTAAAATTGCCTACATCCGTTGCAGCAATAGCACTCAGGACAACCCCCTAGTCCCCTCAAAAGCCCTGTATTTCAACTGCCCTTTGCTTCCCTGCCCCAAAAGTGTCCAGGGGCCACCAGCTCCACCTCACTGTTATAATTTCTTCCATTGCTTGAAACACAATATGTCTACAACAGAATACCATTAAGTCCACTCTAGTCCATAGATCTTCCGCCAATCCTGAGGGGACTGGGATGGTGATGCCCACTCCACCTCCAAGTGAGAGAGTGCTTATATCCCATTGATACAGTGGATAGGGTTATCCTGCCTGCAGCTGCAGGCCCTCTCCATTCCCTGGGGTGGCTGTTGCCCATTGTTGTCTCCTTGCCAGGTGACTTGGGTGAGTCCATTGAGCTGTACGTTAGGAGTTGCAGCTCCACCGAGGTTCCACGTACACCTGGCACATAGGTAAGCCAGAGGCTCCAGTCTCTGGAAGTACACCTAAAAACGCCAGAATCACATACAGGTTTGAATAGAAGGGACTGATGGACCATGTGCAGGGAGGACTTATTTGATTCCTACTCTGTCACTCTCAGGAGCAGAGATTCCAAAGTAGACCCCACTAATAACCCCACTTATGTAGGACCTAGGTGTCTTCAGGGCCCTCAGAAGACCCTCTGAGTGGGGTGATATCCACTTTGGTGTTCTATGAGATCCTACTGAGGTTTGCGTAAGTGTTACCTCTGGGATGAACTCCCGTCTCTCCTTGAAGTCTCTTAGCCACATGAACTCATTTCTCTTTACTTTTTCCCCATTTATTCAAGGTCCTTTTCCAATCATGTTGTCAGTTGGCACTTGATATTAATCCCTCATTGCCAGGGATGTTCATCCCCGAGAGTCATGGCCCAGGTTGGGGGGGAAGGTAATGCATTCATATCCTAAGTTTGGCTTAGAGAGGCCCCACTTGAGCAACAAGGGGGCTCTCAGTTGGCAACCCTTAGGCACTCCATAACAGTAGGCTAAGTTTCAATTACAAGAGCAAAGACTCATAAGGCTAGTCATCAATAACAAGAAACCATCAGTGGGCCATCCTCTTTTGCCAGACACTGCTCCTGCACTCAGGGGACTGTTGCTGCCCCCTGGGAGAATGTGGCGGAGCTCTCCAGGCTGGGAATTCAGATTCCCTCATTTATTGAGTGATTGTCTACCCACCATGACCATGCCCCATCCCTTGATCATTTGAACAATTTCATATATCTTTCATGTATATTCAGATGAACTTACTCCCATTAATCCCCAATCCCAGACACTCCCCACCAATGATCCTCTGCAGCCCCCATTGTAACACTTCTGTGATCTAAATCTTCCTTGAACATACAGCCCATATAATAACCAAATACAATAAATAGGATAAAGAAATAATAATGATAAGCTTAAATGCAAGGGATAATTACAAGGAAACTCAGATGAAAAAAATATTAAACTAAAATTAAAATATAATTAGTGCATTGGGACATTCAAAAAATGGAAAAAAATTTTAGAATTTCCTTTTTTAAAAAAATTACTCTTTTTTATCTTTATCACTGTATTATCAGATGTCTAGAGTACCGTGACACCTTCACCCTCTCATTCATTCCCCAGTGTCTCCCAATTTTTCATTTAATTTTCAAAAACGTTTTAGGTCACAGCAAAGTCACACACATGGAAAACCATAGACTCCCACTTACCCAAATTCCTTCCCCCTTCCCCACCCCAAATTAAAACCTTTTTAAAAATGGATATTAGCATTGTTATAACTGTTATACAGATAGTAAAATACAGCAACCTTTCCCATGACCACTAAATACCCCATTTAATCTTAACTGTTCCTTCCTCCTCATCCCCCTGGGGGATATGACACTCCCCAGTATTGACTCATGGAATGACAAGATTCATAGTTACACATCCTGGATATTACAACCTGCCCTTCCTCTAAACACCTGTCAACCCTGCAACCCAAACCTAGTAATATCACTATCCATCTGTCCTATCCTTCAATATGCAATTATACTCTACCCCTTTACCATAGATTATGTCCATATGGGTGATGGCTCACAGCCTACTCTTCTCTTTCTCTCCCTTGTTAACCTATCTTTCAGACAATGGTTCTCAGAGACTGCTCACTTTCCTCAGGTAAAATCAGTGAGATCATATATTGGTCATCCTTCAATGCCTGGCTTGCTTCACTCAACATAAGATCTTCAAGATTCATCCACGTTATTCTGTGTGTTAGCACTTTATTCCTTCTTACAGCTGAGTACTATTCCATTGTATGTATGTACCATGTTTTGCTTATCCATTCAGGTGTTGATGGGCACTGGGGCTGATTCCAATTTTTGGCAATGGTGAACAATGCCACTGTGAACATTGGTGTGTATATATCTGTTCGTGCCTTTGCTTTCAGTTCTTTTGGGTATTTACTCAGCAGTGGAATTGTTGGATCATAGGGAAGATCTATTGTTAGTTTTCTGAGGAACTGCCAAAATGTCCTCCACAGTGGCTGGACCATTCTACCATCCCACCAGCAGTTGAGGAGGTTTCCTATTCCTCCACATCCTCTCCAACACTTAGAGTCTGCTGTTTTTTATAGCTGCCATTCTGATGGGTGTAAATTTTATCTCATTGTAGTTTTGATTTACATTTCCCTGATAACAAAGGATGTCGGGCATTTTTCATGTGCTTTTTAGCCCTTGGTATTTCAGCATTGGTCAAGTGTCTTTTCAGGTCACTGGTCCATTTTTTTAAATGGGTTGTTTGTCTTTTTATTTTCAAGGTGTAGGATTTCTTTATATATGCACGATATTAGGCTCTTATCAGATATATGTTTGCCAAATATTTTCTCCCACTGAGTAGGCTGCCTTTTTATTTTCTTAATAAAGTCCTTTGATTAAGAAGTTTTTAATTTTGTGGAAACCCCATTTATCTGTTTTTTCTCTTGTTGCTCGTGCTTTGGCTGTGAAGTTCATGAAACCATTTCCCATTACAAGGTCTTGTAGAGGCTTTCCTACATTATCTTCCAAGGACTTTATGGTTTTGGCTCTTATGTTTAGATCTTTGGTCCATCTTGAATTGATTGTTGTACGTGTTGTGAATTGCTATTCTTCTCTCATTCATTTGGATATGGATATCTAGTTCTCCAAGCACCACTTGTTAAAGAGGCCATTCTTTCCCAACTGAGTGGGCTTGGTAGGCTTGTTGAATATTAGATGACTGCATATGCGAGGATCTATATCAGAACTCTCAATTCGATTCCATTGGTCAGTAGGTCTATCCTTGTGCTGATACCATGCAGTTTTGATCACTGTAGCTTTGTAATATGTTTTAAAGTCTGGTAATGCGATACCTCCAACTTCATTTTCTTTTTCAATATATCTTTGGCAATTCAGAGCCTCTTACCTTTCCAAATATATTTTGTGGTTATTTTTTCCAGTTCCTTAAAAAATATAGAGTTGATTTATATTGGGATTGCATTAAATCTGTTAAGTAGTTTGGGTAGGATAGACATCTTGATGTTTATTCTTCCTATCCATGAACAATGAACTTTTTTTCCATTTATTTCAGTCTTCTTTAATTTCCTTTAACAGTGTTGTGTAGTTTTCTGTATATAAGTCCTTCAGATCTTTAGTTAAATTTATTTCTAGGTATTTGATTCTTTTAGTTCCTATTGTAAATGGCATTTTTCCCTTGATTTCCTCCTCTGATTGCTCATTACTGGCCTACAGAAATGGTACTGAATTTTGAGCATTGATCTTATAGCCTGCAACATTACTGAACTCTTTTATAAGTTCCAGAAGCCTTGTTGGAGCTTTCTCTGGGCTTTCTATGTATAGGATCATGTCATCTGCAAATGATGAAATTTTTAATTCTTCTTTTCCAATCTGGATGACTTTTATATACTTTCCTTGACTCAGTGCTCGAGCAAGTACTTCTAAAACAATGTTAAATAAGAGTGGTGATAGTGGGCATCCTTGTCTTGTTCCCAATCTCATAGGGAAGACTTTTAGGATTTCACCATTGAAGGTGAGTTAGCTTTGGGTTTTTCATATATACCCTTTATCATATTCAGAAAATTTCCTTCTATTCCTATCTGTTGCAGGGTTTTTATCAAGAAAGAATTCTGTATATTGTCGAATGCTTGTTTGGCATCTATAGAGGTGATCTTTTTTTTTTTTTTTCTTACTGTTTGTTTATGTTGTGTATACATTGATTGAGTTTCTTATATTGAACCATCCTTGCAAACATGGGATGAAACCCACTTGGTCATGGTGTATAATTCTTTTGATATGTTGTAGAATGCTATTATCATGTATTTTGCTGAGGATTTTAGCAACTAGTTTCATTAGAGAAATTGGTCTGTAATTTTCCTTTCTAGGGGTATCTTTGTTTGGTTTTGGTATTAGGATAATATTGGCATCATAGAAAGAGTTAGGCAATATTCCTTCTATTTCTATTCTTTGGAAGAGCTTAAGTAGAATTGCCATTATCTCTTTCTGGAATGTTTGGTAGAATTCAGCTGTGAAGCCATCTGGTCCTGAGCTCTTCTTAGTTGGGAAGTTTTTGATGACTGAGTCTATCTCTTTACTGTAGTTGGACTGTTGAGTTAATCAATTCCTTCTTTCATCAATGTAGGCTGTTTGTGAGTGTCTAGAAACTTGCCCATTTCCTCTAAATTATGATTTTTGTTGGCATATAATTTTTCAAAGTATCCTCTTATGATGCTCTTCATTTCTGTGGGGTCAGTAGTGATATCCCCTTCCTCATTCCTTATTTTGTGTATTTGCATCTGTTCTCTCTTTTTTTGCTGTTAGTCTTGCTAAGGGTTTGTCAATTTTATTGATATTCTCGAAGAACCAGCTTTTTGTTTTATTTTTTCTGGTGCTTTCTTATTCTCTATTTCATTTACTTCTGCTCTAATCTTTGTTATTTCCTTCATTCTACCTCCTTTAGGTTTAGTTTGTTGTTGTTTTTCCAAGTCCTCCAAGTGTGCAGCTAGGTCTTCAATTGTAGCTCTTTCTTCTTTTTTAATATATGTAATTATGGCTATGAACATCTGTCTCAGGACAGCTTTGGCTGCATCCCACAGATTTGGATGTGTTGTGTTGTCATTTTCATTAGTTTCAAGGTAGTTACTGATTTCTTTTGAGATTTCCTCCTTGACCCACTGTTTGTCTAAGAGTGTGTTGTTTAACTTCCATATCCTTGTGCCTAACCTGTTTGTCTGGCCCTTAGTGATTTCCAATTTAATTCCATTGTCATCAGAGAAATTACTTTGTATAATCTCAATCTTTCTGAATTCATTGAGAGATTTTCTCTGGTCTATCATGGAGTAAGATCCATGTGCACTCAATAAGAATGTAAATCCTGATATATTTGGGTTTATTGTTCTGTATATGTCTATTAAGTCCAGGTTTTCTAATGTATTGTTGAGAGTTGTTTCTTTGTTGATTCTCTCTCTAGATGATCTGTCTAATGATGATTATTGTGTATTAAAGTCCACTGCTATAATTTTAGAGGCGTTTATTTTTCCACTTAGCTTTTCCAGAGTTTGCCTCATGAATTTTGAGGTACCCCGATTAGGTGTGTAAATGTTTATGATTGTTCTCTCTTTTGAGAGACTATCTAATTTACTAATATATACTGTTCATCTTTGTCTCTTACAATAGTTTTGCATTTAAAGTCTATTTTGTCTGATATTAGAATAGCTACTCCTTCCCTTTTTTGGCTATTGTTATCTTGTAAAATTGTTTTCCAGCCATTTACTTTCAGCCTCCTTGAATCTCTGGGTTGAAGGTGGGTTTCTTGGATACAGCATATAGATGGATCATATTTCTTTATCCATTCTGCAAATCTGCATCTCGAGTGGGGAATTTAATCCTTTAACATTCCGTGTTATTACTTGCAATGAGTTTCTTACTTCAGCCATATTTTATTTGGATTAATGTATGTCATATGTTGTTTTGTTTTTGTTTTTGTTTTTTCAGTTTTTTTTAAACTCTCCTAACTCTTGATTTTTCCTTTCAACTTGTAGAACTTCGTTTAGTATTTCTTGAAGTGCCAGTTTCTTATTGACATACTCTCTTAATTTTTGTTTATCTGTGAATATTTTGAACTTTCCATCATTTTTGAAGGTCAGTTTTGCTGGATACAGAATTCATGGCTGGAAGTTTTTTCTTTTAGTATTTTGACTATGTCATACCACTGTCTTCTTTCCTTCATGGTTTCAGATGAGAAATCAGCACTTAATCTTATTGTGTGTCCCCTGTATATGATGGCTCTCTTTTCTCTTGCTGCCTTGATTATTTTCTCTTTGTCTTGAGCATTGGACATTTTGACAAGTATATGTCTTGGAGTTGGCCAATTGGGATTTATACTGTTAGGGGTATGCTGTTATTCCTGGATCTGCACATCTATCTCTCTCAATATGGTTGGGAAGTTCTCAGCCATTATTTCCTTCAACACTCCTTCTGTTCCTTTTCCCTTCTCCTCTCCTTCTGGGATGCCCATAATGCATATGTTTGTGTGTTTTTTGTTGTTAGTTAAATCCCTGAGTCCCTGCTGGATTTTTTATATTTTTTCATCTATCTGTTTGATTTCATCTGTCTTGTCTTCCACATCACTAATTCTTTCTTCTGCCTGTTCAAATCAGCTGTTATGTGAATCCAGCATTCTTTTGATTTCTTGGATTGCGCCACTGATCACCATCATATCTGTTATCTTTTTGCGTATATTTAGAATTTCTTCAGTATGTTCTCACAGTGTCTTCTTTATAGCCTTAATCTCTTCCTTAACTTCATTAAGGTGTTTCATGATATTTGTTTGGGAATCTTTGATTAGTTGTTCGATGTTCTGCATATATTTCTGGTTTTTAGTTTGTTCATTGGAGTGGTCCATGTCTTCCTGTTTCTCAGTGTGGTTTATAATTTTTGGTTGTCCTCTAGTCATCATTTTATCTTGCTTGGTTTATTCAGTTGATTAGCTTCTCTCACTCCTCTTGTGTTTTTTTCCAGGTGTTTGTTCTGTGTGTGTGTTAAGTTTTCTCTTTGACACTTTTTCTTCTTATTTTGTTTCCTTGCTTCTTTATATGTTACCTTGAAGGCAAAAAATTAGTGCCAGAGGGATTGAAAGATGTGAGAAAGGATAAGGATTATGGTAATATTGATAAAAGTTTGAAGAGGGGCCAAGTAGGACTTACTGAAATGAGTATTTAACTTGTTTAGGTAATGTACATAATAAGAAACAAAGTGGAGTAACGACAATGCAATTGGAAACCAAATAGAGGAATATATATATAATGATTCAGAAGGCTAGAATGATGAGGAGGGAGAGAACGAGTAGAGAAAGAGCTAAAAGGAAAAAGCTAATATTAATAAAATGAGAAGTAAACAAAATAGATAGAATAGAAATTGGCACCCTTAAGTTGTGGGCTAATGAAAAAGCATGGTGTCTAAGAACCACAACAGAAAGCAGAAGTCAGAGAGATGAAAGAAGGATAAGAGATAGCTTGGGATACAATATCAATAAAGACAGAGAATGGGAAATCACTGAAGATGAAGAACAGCAAAAAAGAGGTAAGCTAGCAGCACCTAATTTTTAAAAAATTAAGGAAAACAGAAAGGGGGGAAGAAAGAGTAAAGAAAAGCAATAGACAACAAATAAACAGAGAAAAACCAAACAACCACACCAACAAACAGTCATACAAACCTAAGGAGGAAGTGTTCCTTCTAGGGTCCTTGCGGATCCTCTCAGCCTCCTTGTGTTTATTAATTTCCCTTCCGGGTTCTCTCTGCAGCTTTTGAGGCAGATTTTTTAATATTAAACTGAATTAAGAACAGAAATTCATTTTTTAAAGTGACTGTCTTCTTTTTTCTTTTCTTTTATTTATTTATTTTATTATTATTATTTTTTTTTTGGTGATATAAGGGACCCAAAAGACGTCTTCTCCTAGATCACCCCTTTCACTGAGGGGACACTAAATAGGCTCATGGAACCTAATCAAGCCCTTCCCACTTCCTTGCCTCCCCAGGGGATTGAAGCTATGATGCTTGTCAGGGCAGAGCGATAAAATTGGTTGACTCCACCCTCTCTGGTGCCATGCCTCATTGTCAGTGGGCTCTTGGGTAAATCAGATTTCCTCAGCAGATTCCCCTGTACCTTCAGCCTGGTGCTGTTTCAAGCCAGCTTATCTGATCCCCAAAGCTATGAGGGGGTCCAGGTAGCCAAATCCACAGAAGTTAAACCCCTCTACACCTTCTGTCAGAGCCCTCCCTCACTCAGAGTATGCACCAGTAAACTGGGTGCATGAGTCGTGGTTGCAGAATTCATGGTTCAAACCAGCCATTTTCCCTGTGGGTGGGGCTCAGCCATCTGTGTTAACCACCATAGGCAGGCTCAAAACTCAAGAATCTCCACCGATGACTCCACACCATCCATCTGACTGCTGCTAAGTGACCCAAGCTTCTCACTCCGTGTGCCCACAGCACAAACCCATGGGCAGGTCCCCACCCACAATTGGCCATCCCCAGAGAGCTAGTCAGTGAGTATCCTCCTAAACCTATGCCAACTTGCCTCTCTCCTCTAGCATTTTCTTATAAGGCACCCCAACAATTTATATTTTTTCAGTTTCTTAACCTGATTCTGATGTGGATTCAAGATTAACAGCCACTGAACTACAGTCACCTGCTTTCTACTTAACTCCAATTTTCCTTATTATTTTAAAAAAGAAATGATCCTTTCATAATAAGATGATATACTTCTAATCTCAAGTATTTTAAGAAATTAGAAAATTTATTTATATTCTTAAGTTGTACTCCAATATTTTTCTCATATGTGATAGGGTGTGGGATGGATGAAACTAGAGAATGCATGTATTTACAAACAGAAATGTGTACCCAAAGAATCTGCCAATGCAGATAATTCTGTGCAAAGAAGAATGGGAGTTGAGGCTAGAGAAGGAACTTTGCTGTTTGCCACAACAGACATAAATTATTTTTATACTATTTGCATGTATAATTTGGTTATAATTTAAAAGAAATTATGAATATAGTAGACAATGAAATCATACAAATTGGTTGAATTGAAGATATTGATTTGAATCTGCAACATTGCTGGGGGGCGGACAATTTCACTCACACTTTGTAAATACAGTTGCCCATAAAGGAAAACTGCTCTCTCCCCTGGACACCCTCCCATGCTTCCTGGACAAGTGGAGGCCGCCCTCAGCAAGAGTTAACACAGAACATGAGGAGCACGGATGCAAAATTGTGAAGGCCACACTGCTCTCTACACGTGTCCGGTTAGCAGGCTGTTAGCACCACAGGAGAAGACAGACTTCCTGCTGCTTACTCCCCAATGAATACTGGCCAGATTGACACACATCACTAACTGAGGCTCTGGGTTCTGAGCAGGGCTTTCTCCCTGTCCTCCTTTGCAGATCCAGAACCTATGATGATGGTTTTCATTGGGATTCTGAGAGTTTGTTTCCAAAAAAGGACATTCCCTCTCTGGATTGGGGGAACTGCAGTGAACACGTGTTACATTCCAGCCTTTTCAGTTGTTCATCAGCTTTTTCCCATCCAAAACCTTTGTTCTCCTCTGGGATTGAAGAAGTCTGCATCACTTCAACACTGTTAAAAATATGTTGAAAATTTAATATTTAATTAGTCAGAAATATCTGGCATCGGCACCCTCTGAGGTTTTCTGCAAACATTGCACTCTCTCATAACCTCACTTCTATTCTTGTCAGCCCTAGTTCCCAGAACTTTCTGGAATTTCTGTACTATTCATTAGGGTCACTGTCCTAATGATCCTCACTCTGGTGATGATACTGCTGTAGCCAATGCTGTAATGTGAATTTTAACATTTCCTTCCTCACCCCAACAGGTTTCATCTTGGCATTACTCTTTATTTTGGTGCCCCAAGATTGGAGAAAGTGAATGTAAAACTGGAAGCAGGAGACAAGAATCTGTGTCTGAGAACCAAGAGGGGTACATTAAGAGCATCCTCCTCAGAGGATCTACGCTGGAGGCCAAGGGAAGGAGGAAATGGCACATGGAACAGGAGCAGGTAGTCTCCTCTCTGTGCCTTGACTCCTCTGTGCACCAGACCCCAGGTCCCATGCTTTTATCTTACCATGCACACCTGGCTAACAGCTGCCTGATGCAGGTATATCATACTGGGGCATATGTGACTTTATACTAGTCCCCAAACCATGTGTCTCCCCTGCCTGACTCCTTGTCTTGCAGGTCTGGCTGACCAAGAGCACTTCCCACTCCATCTTACCAAAACTCTTTCTTGCATATTCTGCAGTCACCACACTTTACAGGTAAATTCACTGGGCAGCAGCATCACATTGCCATTTGGGAAGAGTTCAGCTCTCCAAACCTGTGTCCCTAGATGTTTGGGTTTGCCAAGTGCTGCCAATGCAAAATACCAGAAATAGGTTGGTGTTTATTGGAACTTATTAGGGTTAAACTTACAGTTCTGAGGCTGAGAAAATGTCCAAATCAAGACCTCATCAAAAATGCTGTCTTAAGAAGGGTCAGCTGCTGCTGCACTCCTGTCAAGACAAAATGTTGGATCTGCCTGTATCTCTCTGTCTTCTCCTCCAAATTCACTTCCTCCCAGAGCACAGCAGTGGGTCATCAGACACAATTGCTCACACCTCTCCCTTCTTCTCTGGCCTGGATGTCTTCAGCTTCAAGTTGCCCCATGACTCCATCCTCTGGCCTCTCCCTCTGTCTCTCAGGGTTTCTGTCTCTCTCCACAGAAATATGAGATCCTGGAGACCTCTCCCACATGGCAGGGTAAACATGGCAGCACTTCTTCTTCTCTGTGTGTTCCATGTATGTAGGATTTCAGCACAATGATTGGGGTCCATCCTGGTGCCTGAAATGTAATCGGAGGCCCTTAACTAAACTAAAGCAATCTAACAAAATGTGATGGAAAGGTCCCTTGTCTTAATTTAACCAAAATGTCCTACATACAAAAGGCTTACACACACAGCAATGGTTCATAAGAACATACTTTCCTTGTATTAACTCAAGCCTCACACAAGGGCATTAACCCAGGGCACAGAGTTAAGGTGGGGTCTCTTAAGTCCGGGACAAATGGGAACTCATGAAACAGTGGCTGTACTTTGTATGTGGCCGTCATTGAGCAAAATGGTGTGCTGACCACCATTGCACTGGTCCCTAGAATGGACCCAAGAAGAACTCAATATACTGTGCTTTCTCCACCAAATCTTAGCTCAAAAGTCACGTGTATAACTCAGAGAGGTGTGCCTTTATTCCCTTTCCCAGAGCAAGAGCACTCAGATTTTGCCTGGTGGATGAGGTGCAGGAAGGAGGGTGTAAAACTGAAAGACCCTAATTTCATCACCAAAGAATTGATTACACTTATGACAGAATGGAGAAATTCAACCCTAAAGATGTTCTCAAAAGCATTGGGGATCTTAGAGAGCCTGATATTCAATTCATCTCATTCCTTCAGTAAGAAGTGAAATAAGTACTTTTAAAGATGAGCAAAAACTCATAAAGTGTGCTAGCACCAACTCAAACTTTAAGAGAAATGTAAAAGAAAATCCATCAGGAAGAAAGAAAATAATCTCAGAAGGAATAAGATTCAGAATGGATTGAGAACAATATCTGTTAATTAAATTCATATATCTAAATGACTATTGAATGGATAAAGTAATAATGATATCTGTGGTCTAGGATATCAATAAAATATTAAAATACACTGTAAAATAATATATAGCATAAGATGGGTAAATGGATATGTAGCAGTTGGATATTGTTAAGAATTCCAAAAATAGATATTGGATTATGCTTGTAAAGTGTTCTGTTAATCTGGGCATGATTAAGCTATGATAAGGGTGTTGAAAGGGCCACAGTCAGTAGGGTGTTGAGCCCTGCCCCTTGGTGTGTGGGGTCTCAAACAAAAAAAGACATGGCAAAGGAGAGAGCTGGAGTAGTTTTTGGTGTTGGAGTTCTGAAGAGCAAGGACAGAAGGCCGTGGGGAAAAGATTGAAGCATTTCACCTGACAGTTCACAGATGGCCTTGTGGAGAGAGGCAAAGCTTAGAGAGCCTCATCATCTACAGATGACCTTGTGGAAGAAACAGAAGGGCTGATCCCAGAGAGAAACTCAGCCCAGAGAAGAGAGGAACCCAAGAAGTCTGAACCCTGGCTAAAGTCAGCAGTTGTATTGCTCCAAGATGGGGTAACAGACTTTGGTGAAGGAAGAAAGTTATGCTTTATGGCCTGGCACATGTAAGCTTCTACGCCAAATAAATACCTTTTAGGAAGGCCAACAGATTATGGTATTTTGCATCAGCACCACTTTGGCTGACTAATACAGGTTATAAAATATTTTAAAATATATTATATGGCAAGTCAATAAAAAATAATAGGTGCAGATTTGGAAAGGCAAGCAAAAGTGTTATAATGTCCCCACTAAAGTTTAAAGAATATTAAATAGTGCATCTCATCCAAATAAATAGAAGAAAAAAATTGAATAAAAATAATCAGTCACAACCGAAGTTTTCAGGATTTTCTGGGTTGCAATTTTGGCCTTTGTTCTGGAGCCAACTCACTCGCACATTTTTGTAAGCTGCACCTTTCTTATCCTTTGGAAGCCTGAAATTTCCAGGGTTGATTAATGGAGTATTGTTTTGTCCCCATCATAAATCAAGTGCTGTATCAGTTTCCCATTACCTAATTATGAAGTCACCAAACTGGATATTATGATCATTTGAAGCAAGAATAGCCATGAATGATAGAAAAAATAAAAAGGAGATATTGTTGCACTTCCCAAACTGCAACAATATCTGCTTAAATGATTGATATTGGATCATCCTCTTTTCTAATGAATGCATCCAATGCTATAAATTTACCTCTAAGCACTGCATTTAATGCACCCCACAAACAGTGAAGAAGCATAGGACTTTAAGAAGCAGAAAGAACCACATAACAAAAGGCTTGTGAGTGAAGCTATATCCACTTCCACATCGGTACAGACTTAAGATGAAGGCAGAGAATGTAAGAAAGCTGGGAAAGTATGTTCTCTGACTGCACCATTGTTTCCTCAAAGTGACACTTCTATGAATGTAACTTCACTTTGAAGGAATTTGTGTCATGCTTACCTAAGCATGAGGGAATCTATGTAAGGAAAAATGAATGAAGACAATGAGTTTTGCCAGGTAGCCCCGCACTGTAGCCCCCCTTTAAGTGTAAGGAGTATGTGAGTGAAAGCAAGTGCATAGCAGCCTTACTAACAAGTATCTTACTTTCCTATCAATCTTGAAGTACCTCCTGCATTCACAGAGAGTTAGGTGAAAGCAGTGTCTTCAAGTTCATTGCAAGTTAAAACATGTGCATAGCAGCAAAAGAAACTAGAATCTTACTTAGATTTCAATAGTGAAGAAACTGCAGCATTGGCATAGAAAAAGTAATGTTTTGACATTGGTTGTAAGTAAAAACATGTGCAAAGCACCCAATGAAACAAGTTTATTTATTGGTTCTCTAAACTGAAGAACCGACTGCATTCACTGAGCATTAGGGAAAAACAGTGCTTTGAAGTTCATTGTAAGTGAAAACCCGTGCATAGAAGCAAAAGAAACTAGAATCTTCCTTGGATTGCAAAGTGAAGACACTGCTGCATTGGCATAGAAAAAGCAGTGTTTTGACATTGGTTGTATGTGTAAACAAGTGCATACCAGAAAAAGAAAGAAATATATTATTTACTTAAAAAGTTGAAGAATGTCTGCATTGGCAGAACATTAGGTAAAAGCCGGATTTTGACATTGTGTGTGAAAGCAATTGCAGAGCAGCCAGGGAAACAAGAATCTTACTTATCCTTCAAAGATGAAGGATTTCCTGAATTCACAGAGTGCTAGGTAAAACAAGTGTTTTGAAGGTGATCGCAAGTGAAAACACATGCATAGCATCAAATGAAACACAAATCTTACTTACATTTCAAAAGTGATGAAACTACTGCATTGGCATACCACTAGGTAGTAGTGGTGTTTTGACAGTGGTTGTAAGTAAAAACAATGGCATAAAAGCCTAGGAAAGAAGTATATCATTTCTTCACAAAAGTGAAGAACCTCTGTATTGACAGGGCATTAGGTAAAAGAAGGGTTTTGATGTTGTGAGTGAGAGCAAGTGCATAGCAGCCCAGGAAACAATCATCTTTCATACTTTACAAACATGAAGATCATCCTGGACCCACAGAGCTGTAGGTTAAAACCAGGATTTTGAAGTTGATTGTAACTCCAAATAGTGCATAGCTGCCATGAAATGAGCACCCTATTAGTTTTGAAAACTGAAGAAACCACTGCCTTGGAATAGCATTAGGTAAAAGCAGTGTTTTGACATTGATTGTGAATGAAAGCAAGTGTATAGCAGACTCACTAACAAGTATCTTACTTTCCTTTCAAACTTGAAATACCTCTTGCATTCACAGAGAGGTGAAAGCAGTATCTTCAAGTTCATTGTAAGTTAAAACACATGCATAGCAGCAAAAGAAATTAGACTCTTACTTAGATATCAAAAGTGAAGAAATGCAGCATTGGCATAGAAAAAGGAATGTTTTTATATTGGTTGTAAGTGAAAAAACGTGCATAGCAGCCAAGGAAATAAGTATCTTATTTACTTTACAAAAATGAAGTACCTCTGCATTGGCATAGCTTTAGGTAAAAGCAGGGTATTGACATTGTGAGTGAAAGCAAGTGCATAATAGCCAAGGAAACAAATATCTTACTTACCTTTCAAAGTAGAAGTATCTCCTGCATTCACAGAGTGTTAGATAAAACCAGTGTTTTGAAGGTGATGGTAAGTGAAAACATATGAATAGCAGCAAATAAAAGACAAAACTTAATTAGATTTCAAAAGAGAAGAAACTACTGCATTGGCATGGTGTTAGGTAAAATTGGTGTTTTGACATTGCTGGTAAGTATAAACAAGGTCATAGCAGCCAAGGAAATTAGTATGTTTCTTACTTTTCAAACGTAAAGAACTTCCTGAATTCACAGAGCTTTTGGTTAAAACCAGGATTTTGAAGTTGATTGTACTCCAAGATTAGCATACCTGCTAATGAAATGAGTATCCTACTTAGGTTTGAAAACTGAAGAAACCACTGCATTTGAATAGAATTAGATAAAAGCACTGTTTTGACATTGAATGTGAATGAAAGCAAGTGCATAGCAGCCTTATTAAAAAGTATCTTAATTTCCTATCAAACTTGAAGTACCTCCTGCATTCATAGAGTTAGGTGAAAGCAGTGCCTTCAAGTTCATTGTAAGTTAAAACATGTGCATAGCAGCAAAAGAAACTAGAATCTTACTTAGATTTCAAAAGTGGAGAAACTGCAGCATTGGCATAGAAAAAGTAATGTTTTGACATTGGTTGTAAATAAAAACATGTGCAAAGCACCCAATGAAACAAGTTTATTTATTGGTTCTCTAAACTGAAGAACTGACTGCATTCACTGAGCATTAGGGAAAAACAGTGCTTTGAAGTTCATTGTAAGTGAAAACCCGTGCATAGAAGCAAAAGAAACTAGAATCTTCCTTGGATTGCAGAGTGAAGACACTGCTGCATTGGCATAGAAAAAGCAGTGTTTTGACATTGGTTGTATATGAAAACAAGTGCATACCAGAAAGAGAAAGAAATATCTTATTTACTTTAGAAAGGTGAAGAATGTCTGCATTGGCAGAGCATTAGGTACAAGCTGGGTTCTGACATTGTGAGTGAAAGCAAGTGCCTAGCAGCCAGGGAAATAAGTTTCTTAGTTATCTTTCAAAGATGAAGTACTTCCTGAATTTACAGAGTACTAGGTAAAACAAGTGTTTTGAAAGTGATCATAAATGAAAAATCATCCATAGCGGCACATGAAACATAAATCTTACATAGGTTCTAAAAGTGTAGAAACTATTGCATTGGCATAGCATTAGGTAAAAGTGGGGCTTTCACTTGGTGGTAAGTGAAAAAAAAAGGCATAGCAATCAAGGAAACAAGTATCTTTCCTACTTTTAAAATGTGAAGAACCTACTAGATCCATAGAGCTGTAGGTGAAAATGAGGAATTTGAAGTTGATTGCAACTCCAAGAAGTGCAAAACTGCCAATGAAATGAGTATCCTGCTTAATTTTGAAAACTGAAGAAACCACTGCATTGGCATAGCATTAGGTGAAAACAGTGTTTTATGTTGATTGAGAAGGAAAGCAAGTGAACAGCAGCCAAGATAACAAGTATATTACTGACCTTACAAACTAGAAGTACCTCTTGCATTCACAGAGAGTTAGGTGAAACCAGTGTCTTGAAGTGCATTGTAAGTGAAAACACTTGCAATGAAGCCAATGAAACAAGTTTCTCTACTGGTTCTCTGAACTGAAGTACTGACTGCATACACAGAACGTTAGGGAAAAGGAATGTTCTGTAGTTGATTGTAAGTAGAAACACGTGTCTAGCAGCAAAAGAAACTATAATCTTACTTAGATTTCAAAAGTGAAGAAACTGCACATTGGCATAGAAAAAGCAGTGTTTTGACATTTGTTGTAAGTGAAAAGAAGTGTATAGCAGCCAAGGAAAGAAGTGTCTTATTTACTTTACAAAAATGAAGAACCTCTGCATTGGCAGAGCATTAGGTAAAAGCTGGGTTTTGACATTGTGAGTGAAAGCAATTGCTTAGTATACAAGGAAACAAGTATCTTACTTATATTCCAAATATGAGGTACCTCATGAATTCACAGAGCATTAGGTAAAACCAGTGGTTTGAAGGTGATGGTAAGTGAAAACTCATGCATAGTAGCAAATGAAACACAAACCTTACTTAGATTTCAAAAGTTAATAAACTGCTGCATTGGCATAGCATTGGGTAAAAGCATTGTTTTGACTCGATTGTAAGTGAAAACAAGAGCATGGCAACCAAGGGAACAAATATCTTTCTTAACTTACAGACGTGATGAGCTTCCTGGATTCCCAGAATTTAAGTGAAAACAAGGATTTTGAATTTGATTGTAACTCCAAGCAAGTGCATAGCTGCCAATGAAATGAGCATCCTACTTAGTTTTGAAAACTGAAGAAACAACTGCATTGGCATAGTGTAAGGTAAAAGCAGTGCTTTGAAGTTGAGTATAAATGAAAACACATGCACAGCAGCAAAAGAAACTAGAATCTTACATAGATTTCACAAGTGAAAGAACTGCAGCCATTCGCATAGAAAAAGTGGTGTTTTGACCTTTGTTGTAAGTGAAAACTAGATCATAGCAGACAGGAAAACAAGTATCTTTCATACGATAAAAAAGTGAAGAACCTCCAGGATTCACAGAGCTCTAGGTTAAAACCAGGATTTGGAGTTGATTGTAATTCCAAGCAAGTGCATAGTTGCCAACGAAATAACTATTCTGTTTAGTTTTGAAACCTGAAAAGAACAATGCATTTGAATAGCATTAGGTAAAACCAGAGTTTTGATATTGATTGTGAGGGAAAGGATGTGCATAGCACCCAAACAAATAAGTGTCTTACTTACATTTTAATCTTGAATTACCTCCTGCATTCACAGAGAGTTAGATGAAACCAGTGCCTTGAAGTTGATTGTAAGTGAAAACAGGTGAAAGTAGCCAATGAAACAAGTTTCTATACTGGTTCTCTGAACTGAAGAACTGAATGTATTCACCGAGAATTAGGTAAAGGCAGTGCTTTGAAGTTGACTGTAAGAGAAAACACGTGATTAGCAGCAAAAGAAGCAAGAAACTCACTTAGATTTCAAAAGTGAAGAAACTGCACCATTGACATAGAAAAAGCTGAATTTTGACAGTGATTGTAAGTGTAAACAAGTGCATAGCAGCCAAGGAAAGAAGAATCTTATTTACTTTACAAAAGTGAAGAATCTCTGGATTGGCAGAGAATTAGGTATAAGCAGGATTTTGAGATTCTGAGTGAAGGCAAGTACATAGCAGCCTGGAAAAAAAGTATCTTACTTTCCTTTGACAGATGAAGTACCTCCTGCATTCACAGAGTACTAGGGAAAATCAATGTTTTGAAGGTGATTGTAAATGAAAACCCATGGAAAGCAGCAAATCAATCACAAATCTTACTTAGATTTCAATAGTGAAGAAACTACTGCATTGGCATAACGTTATGTAAAAGTGGTGTTTTGACAGTGGTTGTAAGTGAAAACAAGGGCATAGGAGCTGTACCATTGGGGAATTTGATGTAATTATGAATTCCAAAAATATAATTGGATCATGCTAGTAAACTGATCTGTTAATCTGGGCATGATTGAGTTATGATTAGGGAGTTGACTGGGCCATGTCAGTAGGGCATTGAGCCCCACCCCTTGGTGGGTGGGGAATTGAGTATAAAAGGCAAGGCAAGAACAGAGTTAAGCAGTTTTTGTGAAGCAGTTTTGATGTTGGAGAAAAGGCCCCAGAAGAAGAAAAGTGAGCCATTCATCTGATAGTCTAGAGCTGACCTTGTGGAGGAACCAGAATAGCTAAGCCTTGAGAGAAACACAGCACCAGGAAGAGAGGAACACAAGAAGCCTGAACCCTGGCAAATGTCGGCAGCTGTCTTGCACCAACACGTGGCAATGAACTTTGGTAAGAAAGAAGATAAAGCTTTATGGCCTGGTATCTGTGGATTTCTACACTGAATAGATACACTTTATAAAGACCAACCCATTTTTGGTATTTCACATTAGCACCCCTTTGGCTGACTAATACAGGACACTAGGAAAGAAGTATCTTATTTACTTTACAAAAGTGAAGAACCACTGCATTGGCAGAGCATTAGGCTAAAGAAGGTTTTTGACCTTGTGAGTGAGAACAGGTGCATAGCAGCCAGGGAAACAACCCTGAAGAAGCTCCTGGATCAACAGAGCTGTATGTTAAAACAAGGATTTTGAAGTTGATTGTAACTCCAAGCAAATGCATGGTTACCAATGAAATGAGTTTCCTGCTTAGGTTTGAAAACTGAAGAAACCATTGCATTGTCATAGCATTAGGGAAAAGCAGTGTTTTGACATTGATTGTGAGTGAAAGCAAGTGCATAGCAGTCATATAAACAAGTATCTTACTTAACTTTCAAACTTTAAGTACCTCCTGCATTCATAGAGTTAGATTAAACCAGTGTATTGAAGTTGATTTTAAGTGAAAACACATGCAAATCAGCCAAAGAAACAAGTCTCTTTACTGGTTCTCTAAATTGAAGATCCACCTGCATTCACTGAGCATTAGGGAATAGCCCTTGGAAACTGTGTAAACTGTGGTGTCCATGGAGCCTGTGGAGCCTGTGGAGCTCGGGGAACCTGTGGAAGACTTTGGACTCTCTGCAGGTACATGGAGACTGAGGAGCCTACAGAGCCTGTGGAAACTTTGGAACGCATGGAGTCCTGTGGAACCTGTGCAGGCCCGGGTAACCTTTGGAGACTGTGGAGCCTGTGGAGCCCATGGAGCCTGTGAAGCCAGAGTCAGTGGAGAATCGGCAGCCTGTGCATACCCATGGAGCCTGTGGAGTATGTGGAGCCCATGGATATTTTGAAGCCCATGGAGATCAGGGATTCCATGGAGTCCTGTGTAGCTGGGAGCCCTTGGAGTCTGTGAAGCCAGTTGAGGCCTATGGGGCCTGTGGAGCTCATGGAGCCCATGGGGCCCAGGAGGCTGTGGTTGGTATGGAGTCCGTGAAGACCATGTATTCTATACAGGCCCATGGAGCCATTGGAGAATACAGAGCCTTTGAAATTCCATGGTGTAACTGTTGGGGAATTTGATGTAATTATGAATTCCAAAAATATAATTGGATTATGGTTGTAAACTGATCTGTTAATCTGGGCATGATTAAGTTATGATTTGGGTGTTGACTGAGCCACGTCAGTAGGGCGTTGAGCCCCACCCCTTGGTGGGTGGGGAATCAAATATAAAAGGCAAGGCAAAGGACAGTTGAAGCAGTCTTTTGAGAAGCAGTTTTGATGTTGGAAAGAAGGCCCCAGGAGAAGAGAAGCAAGCCGTTCGCCTGATCGTCTACAGCTGACCTTGTGGAGGAAACAGGAGCCAGCTGACCTTGTGGAGGAAACAGGAGCTAAGCCCGGAGAGAAATGCAGCCCCAGGAAGAGAGAAACCCCAGAAGCCTGAACCCTGGCAAACGCCGGAAACTGTCTTGCTCTAACACGTGGCAATGGACTGTGGTGAGAGAAGAAACTTAATGCTTTATGGCCTGGTATCTGTGGACCTCTACCCCAAATAAATGCCCTTTATAAAGACCAACACATTTTTGGTATTTCACATTAGCACCCCTTTGGCTGACTAATACACATGGATTCGGTGGAGACACTGGAGGTTGTGGAGCATGTGGAAGCTTGTCAAGCCCATGGAGCCCATGGCACCTGGGTATGACTGTGGACCCTGGGAAGGCTAGTGAAGCGTGTGGTGCATTTTGAACCCAGGGTGGCTGGGGAGCTTGTGCAGCCACGTGTAACCTGTGGAGACTGGGCAGCCTGTGGACCTTATAGAGCCCATAGAATCAGTCGAGTCTGTGGAAATTGTGAATACCCATGGAGCTTGTGGAGTATATAGAGCCCATGAAGACAATCAACCCATGTAGATCAGGTATTCCATGGAGTCCTGAGTAGCTGTGAAGCCCATGGAGCCTGTGAAGTCCGTGGAGCCCGTCGAGCCTGTGCAGTCTAAGGGAACCTGTAGAGCTTCTACAGGCCTGCGGATCCTATGGAGTTCATCAAGCCCATGGGTCAATGGAGCCTGTTGTGGTATGGATCCAAAGGAAACTAGAGAGAATGTGGAGCCTGTGGAGTGCCTGTAGCCCATAGACATGTCTGGAGTGCATGGAGCCTATAGAGTCTGTGGAGACTGTGGAGCATATTGAGGCCTGTTGAGCCTATACAGGCCAATGGGCCTGGGGTGCCTGTGGACCCAATGGAGCTGGTAGAGCCCAGGGTGTCATAAAGGACTGTGGAGGCCATGGAGAATGTTGATCCAGTGGAGCTCATGGAGCTCGTGGATGCTGTGCAGGCCAGTGGAACTTGTGCAACCTGTGAAGCTCATGGAGTCCATAGAGCTGGTGGAGCTTGTTGAGGCCATGGAGTCTGAGGAACCTGTGGAGACTATGGAGCCCAAGGAGGCCTGTGGAGCCAGAGCAAGCCCATGAAGGACAGGGTGACTGTGAAATATTTGAGAACATAGAGTCCTGTGGAACCCATGGAGCAGATGGGGCCCATGGAAGCTGTGAAATCCAGGGAGGCCTGAGGACCCTGTGGAGCCCATGGTTTCTCTTCAGGCCTGGGGAATCTGTGGAGCCCAAAGAGGCCTGTGGAGCCTCTATAGGCCTATAGACCCCATGGAGCCCATGGCACCTTTGCAGGCCTGTGGAATATGTGGAGCTTGTGGAGCCACTGTTGCTCATGAAGCCCATGGAAACCATGGAGTCTGTGGAGACTTCAGGGCCTGTATATCTCATGGAGGGCATGGAGCCTGTGCAGGATCATAGTTCTGGCAGACTTTTGAGCCCATGGTTGAATGTGGAGACCATGGTACCCATGGAGTTTATGTAGTCCCATGGAGCCTGTGGAGTCTGTGGAGGCTGAGGAGGCTGAGGATCATGTGGAGGCCTGTGGAGCCTGTGGAGTCCATTTTGGGCCATGGAGCCTGTGGGACCTGTGCAGCTCATGGAACCTCTGGAGATTGGGGAGCCTGTGGAGCTTGTGCAGGGTTCAAGACCACATGGAAACCATGGAGCTTGTTCAGGCCTGGGGCAGTTGTGGAGGTTTTGGAACTTGTGGATCCTGAGGAGGCCGGATGACACTGTTAAGCCTGTCAAGGCTATACAGGACCCTGGAAACTGTGGATCTTTTTGCGACAATAATGCCTGTGGAGCCAATGGAGACCTGTGGAGACTGTGCATGCCAGTGGAATCTGGTGACTGTGGGGCCCATCGAGTGTGTGGAGACTGTTCTGACCCAAGGAGCCTGTAGAGTCATGATGCCTCTGTATGTTGTGGATGTCAGTGGTGAACGTGGAGCCCAGGGTCCTGGGAGGCCATTGAATTCTGCAGAGCCAATGGAACCCATGGAGTCATAAAAGCCCATGGGGCGGATGGATCACATGGATCCCATCGATGCCTGTGGAGCTGTGGAGTTTGTTAATCCCATAGACGCCTGTTTATCTGGTGAATGCCCTTGGGGTCTCTGGAGCCTATAGTACCTGTGGAAGCCTGTGGAAACCTTGGAGCCCATGGGCACCTGTGGAGATTGAGGAATCTTTGGAGCATGTTCAGGATGTGAAGGCCATGGAGTCCTGAAAATTCCGTGGAGCCTGTGGGGTCTGTGAACCCTGTGGAGCTCTTGGAACCTGTGTACACTGTGGGATCAGTGGAGCCTGTGGAGCTGGGGGAGCTTGTGTAGAATGTGGAAGCCTGTGGAGTCTCTGCAGGTGCATGAAACCTGTGGTGCCTATGGACCCTGTGGAGACTTTGGAATGCTTGGAGACCTGTGGAGCCTGTGCAGGCCCATGTAACCTGTGGAGACTGTGGAGGTGGTGCATGCCCTTGGAGACTTTGGAGCATGTGGAGCACCTGGAGACCATGAAGCCCATGGACATCAGGGTTTCCATGGATTCCTGGGTAGCAGTGGAGCCCATGAAACCTGTGAATACAGTTGACACCTGTGGAGACTGTGGAGCTCATTGAGCCCATGGGGCCCATGGAGACTGTTGAGGTATGGAGCCCAATGAGTCTCTGGAGAATGTGGAGTCAATGGATCCAAAGGAGGCCTGTGGAGCCTATGCAGACCCCTGGAGTCCTTTGACAAATGTGGAGCATGTGCTGGCTGTGGAGTACATAGAACCCATGGAGTCTGTGGAGGCTGTGTAAGTCAGAGGAGCTGTGGGTACTTTGGAGCCTGTGGAGGCACATGGAGTCTGTGGAGCATGTGTAAGCCATGGAGCCTGTGCAGACCTGTGGAGCCCATGGAACCCATAAACCAGTAGAGTCCTGTGGAGCCTTGCAGACCTTTGGAGGTGGATGAGGCCATGGAGACCATGAAGTCTGTGGACATCATGGAGTTCACAAAGCCCGTGGAGCCCGTGGAGCCTGTATACACCTGTGGATATTGTAGAGCTCATTGAGCCAATGCGGCCCATGGAGGCTGTTGAGGTATGTAGCCCAAGGACACTACAGAGAATTTGGAGTCTGTGGTGTTCATGTAGCCAATGGACAGGTCTGTAACCCATGGAGCCTGTGGAGCCTGTGGAGCCTATGCCTACCCATGGAGCCAGTGGAGCTTGTGGAGCCCATGGAGACCATGAAGTCCATGGAGATCAGGGATTCCATGGAGTCCTGTTTAGCTGTGGACCCCATGGAATCTATGAAGCCAGATGAGGTTTGTGGAGCCTGTGGAGCTCATGGAGCCCATGGGGCCCATGGGGCCTGTTGATGTATCGTGCGTGAGGACACTACAAACTTTTTGAAGCCAATGGAATGCATGAAGCCCCTGGATCCTTGTGGAGCCCATGGAGTCTGTAGAGACCATGGAACCTGTGGAGACCTGTGTTGCCTGTGCAGACCTGTGAAAGTGGTTGAGGCCATGAAGACCATGAAGTTCATGGAGGCAATGGAGATCACAAAGCCTGTGGAGCTCCTGGAGCCTGTGCAGGCCCAGAGAGGCTGTGGAGCCTGTGGAACTTGTTGATCCCTTGGGTCCCATGGAACCTATTGAGTTATGGGGTCCAAGGACATGACAGAGAATTTGGAGCATGTGGAGCACATGTAGTCAATGGACACGTGTGGAAGCCATGGAGCCTGTTGAGTCTGTGGAAACTGTGTAGCATGTTGAAGCCTGTAGATCCTGTACAGGCCCATGGACCTAGTGGAGACTGTGGACCCAATGGAGCTGTTGGAGCCCAGGCAATCATAGAGCACTGTGGAGACAATGGAGCCCCTTGAGCCATGGAGCCCAAGGAACTTGGGGATGCTGTGCAAGAGAATGGAACCTGTGGAACCTGTGGAGCCCAAGGAGTCTGTGGAGCTGGTGGAGATAGTGGAGGCCATGGATTCAAAAGAGCCCTTGAAGACTATGGTGCTCAAGGAGCACTGTGGAGCCTGTGCAGGATCGTGAATGACCAGGAGATTGTGAAATCTCCGAAAATGTAGAAGCCTGTGGAACCCATGGAGCTGATGGGGCCCACAGAGGTTGTGAAACACGTGGATGTCTGTGGAGCCTGTGCATGTCTATAGACCCCATGGAGCTCATGTTGACTCTGCCGGCCTATGGAACTTATGGAGCTTTGGAGCCAGTGGAGCTCATGGATGCCATGGAACCCATGGAGCCTGTGGAGCCTGCAGAGCCTCTATATCTCATGGAAGCCATGGAGCCTGCGCAGGCTCATAGTACCAGCAGTGTCTGTTAAGCCCATGGAGGAAGTGGAGACCTTTGTGCCCATGGATATTTTGTAGACCAATTTAGCTTATCAGGTTGTGGAGGCTGAGGAAGTAGAGGATCATGTGGAAGTCTTTGGAATGTATGGATCCCATTTTGGTCCTTTGGGACTGTGGGGTCTGTGCAGTCTCATGGAGTTGTGGAAACTTTGGAGGCTGTGGAGTCTTTGCAGGCACAGGAATGCTTTAGAGGCCTTGGAGGCCATGGAGCCCATGAAGAATCCATTGCCTGTGGAGGCCTGTGGAGCCTCTGCAGGCCTATGGAGCCTGTGCATGATTGAAGCCAATGGAGTGCATTCAGCCTGTGCAGGCCAATGGAGCCAATGGAGATCATGGAGCCTATGAAATTACATGGAGTCTTTGAAGACTGTGAAGCCTGTTTAAACTGTAGACACTGTGTAGGCAAGTGGAGCATGTGGAGCATTTGTAACCCAGGGAGACTGTGGAGCTTGTGCAGGCCTGTAGACACTGTGGAAATCAAGGAACTTGTGCAGGCCTGTGGAGATAGAGGAGGGTTTGGAACTCATTCCGCCCAAGGAGGCTGGTTGAGGCTGTGGAGTCTGCAGAGCCTGTGTAAGACTTTTTAAAGTGTGGAGCCTGTGGAGTCCATCATGCCTATGGAACTGATCGAGACCTGTGAAGCCTGTGGAGCCCATGGAGGTCTGTGGAGCCTCTGGACGCCCATGGAGCCTGATGAGCCATTGAAGCCCTTGGAGACCATGCAGCCTATTCAGGCCTTTGGATCCTGTGGAGCACATAGAGCCTGTGGAGCCTGTAGAGCCTGTGGAGTCCATGGAGCCTGTGGAGCCTGTGCCTATCCATGGAGCCTGTGGGACATGTTTACCCCATGGAGCCTGTGGAGTCAGTCGAGCCTGTGGAGACTGCATAACCATGGAGCTTGTGGAGCATGTGGAGCCCATGGAGCCTCTGGAGATCCTGGAGACCGTGGAGGTCTGTGGAGCCTATGCAGGCACCTAGAGCTCATTGACACCTGTGAAGCATGTGCTGCCTGTGGAGTCCATAGACTCCACGGAGACAGTGGAGGCTGTGGAGGCCAGTGGAGCCTGTGCTACTTGTGAAATCCCTGGTGTCAGTGGAGCTGTTGGCCTTTGTGGAAGCCATGCAGACTATGGAGCTCAAGGAAGCCTGTGGATCCTGTGCAGTCCCGTGAAGTGCAGTGAGATTATGAAGACTGTGAGAATATAAAGGCCTGTGAAACCAATGGAGATGATGTAGGTAATGGAGGCTGTTTAAACCATTGAGGCCTGTGGAGCCTGTAGAGGCCTGAGGACCCTGTCGAGCCCATGGAATCTCTGCAGGTCTGGGGAGCTTGTGGAGCCTATGGAGGCCTGTGGAGCCTGTATAGGACTATAGACCCGATGGAGACTATGGCAACTGTGCAGGCCTTTGGAACATGAGGGGCCTATGGAGGCACTGGAATTCATGGGACCCATGGAACCCACACAGACTATGGAACCTGCAGAGCCTGTATATCTCATGGAGGTCAAGAAGATTGTGAAGTCTCATGAGGCTGGCAGAGCCTGTTGAGTCCATGGAGGAATGTGGATACTGTGGAGCCCATGGAGGTTATGTAGGCACCTTAAACTTGTGAAGGCTCTAGAGTCTGAAGAAGCTGAGGAATATGTGGAGGCTTGTGCAGTCTGTGGAGCACATTTTGATCCATGGAGCCTGTGAGGCATGTGCAGGCTCATGAAGCCTGTGGAGACTTGGGAGCCTCTGGGTACTGTGATGCCACATGGATGCCATGGAGGCTTGGAGGTCATGGAGCCCATTGAGCATGCATTGCTCCCAGAGTACTGTGGAGTTTCTACTTGCCTATGGAGCCTGTTGAGACTTTGAAACCCTTGAAGCCCATGCAGCTTGTGCATGCCCATGGAGCCTGTGGAACACGTGGAGGCTGTGGAGCATGTAGTGACTGCAGAGTCAGTGGGGCCTTTGGAGCCCGTGCATACCCATGGAAATTGTGGAGCAATGGAGCCCATGGAGTTTGTGCAGTCCGTGGTGCCTGTGGAGCTTGTGCATACCCATGTAGCATGCAGAGCACGTGGAGCCCACGGAGCCAGTGGTAATCATGAAACCCATGGAAGCCTGTGGAGTCTCTTCCCACCCATGAAACCTGCAGAGACTTTAAAGCCTTTGGAGACCATGCAGTCATTGCGGGCATTTGGATCCAGTGGAGCACATGGAACATGTGTAACCTGTAGAGCCTGTGGAGTCCGTGGACCCTATGCATAGCCATAGAACAAATGGACCACATTTAGGCTATGGAGCCGGTGAAGTCCGAGGAGCTTGTGGAGCCTGTGCATACCCATGGAGCCTGTGGAACACCTGGAGCCCATGGAGCCTGTGGAGTCCGTGGAGGTTGTGGGGCCACTACATACCCATGGAGCCTGTGGTGCATGTGGAACCCATGGAGCCTGTGTAGTCCGTGGAGCCTTGGAGCTTGTGCATGATCATGGAGCCTGTAGAGCACATGGAGACCTTGGAGCCAGTGGATTCTTTGCAGCCCGTTGAGTCCTTTTCAACCTATGCAGGCCCCTGGAATCTATTGACACCTGTAGAGCATGTGCTGCCCATGGAGACCATAGATACCAAGGAGCCTGTAGATGCTCATGAAGCCTGTGGAGCTTTTGTAACCCATGGGGCCTATGCAAACCTTGGGAGCTTGTGGGGCCCATGGAGATGTAGAGGCCTGTGGAGCCTGTTCAGACCTGTGGAGGTGGTTGAGGCCATAGAGTCCATGCAGTCTGTCAAGACTGTGGAGTTCATAAAGCCCATGGAGCCCTTGAAGGCCAGGGAACTTGTGGAGTCTGTACAAGCCTGTGGATCCTGTGGAGCTTGTCAAGCCTATGGGGGCCATGGAAACTGTTGAGGTATGGAGCCGAAGGAGACTACAGAGAATGTGGAGCCTGTTAAGTGCATGTAGCTCTTTGACATATGTGGAGCCCATGGAGCCTATTGACCCGGTGGAAACTGCGGTGCACATTGAGGGCTGTGGAGCCTGTACAGGCCTTAGAGCCTGTGGATTCCATGCAGCTGATGAAGCTGGTGGAGCCCATAGAGCACATGGAGCATATGGAGCCCATAGAGCCCATGGAGCTTGGGAATGCTGTGTAGGCCAGTGGAAACTGTAAAACCTAGGAAAACCATGGTGTCAGTGGAGATGGTGGAGTTTGTGGAAGCCACGGAGCCCGAGTCACCCATGAAGACTATGGAGACCAAGGAGTCCTGTGGATTCAGTGCAGTCTCATGAAGTACAGGGAGACTGTGGAGTCTGTAAGAATATTGAGGCCTGTGGAACCCTTTGAGGTGATGGAGGCCCTGGAGGCTGTGAAACTGGTGGAGGCCTGTGGAGCCTCTGTAGGCCTGAGAAAACTGTGGAGCCCAAACTACCTCTGCAGATCTAGGGACCCTGTGGAGCCGATGGAGTCCTGTGGAGCCTCTGCCCGCCCATGGAGCCTCTTGAGGCTTTGAAGCCCATGGAGACCGTGCAGCCTGTGTAGGCCCTTGGAACCTGTGGAGCACGTGGATCCTGTGGAACCTGTACAGCCTGTGGAGTCTGTATAGCCTGTGCATAGCCATGGAGCCTGTGGAGCAGGTTTAACACATGGTGGCTGTGGAGTCCGTGAAGCCTGTGGAGACTGTTCATACCCATGGAGCCTGTGGAGCACGTGGTAACCCATGGAGGTCTGTGGAGCGTATGCAGGCCCATGGAGGCCATTGACAACTATGGAGCATGTGCTACCTGTGGAGACAATAGGGACCATGAGCCTATGGAGGCTGTGGAGGCAAGTGTCACCAGTGGGTCCCTTGGAGCCTGTGGAGGTCAATGAAGCCTGTGGAGCCTATGTAACCCATGTAGCCTAGGTAGAGCTCAGGAACCCAGTGAGCCAATGGAGACTGTAGAGGCCTGTGGAGCCTATGCAGTTCTGTGCAAGTGGTAGAGTCCAGTGAGACCATGAAGTCTTTGCACACCATGGAATTCACGAAGCCCGTGCAGACTGTGGAACCTGTGCAGGCCCAGGGAGCTGTAAGTCCATGCAAGGGCATAGCTGCCAATAAAATGAGTATACTTCTTAGTTTTGAAAACTGAAGAAACCACTGCTTTGGCATAGCATTAGGTAAAACCAGTGTATTATTGAAATTGAATGTGCACGAAAGCAAGTGCAAAGATGCCAAACCAAGTAGAATCTTTCTTACTTTTGTAATGTGAATTACCTCTTGCATTAAGAGAGACTTAGGTGAAACCAGAGACCTGAAGTCCACTGTAAGTAAAACACATGCAAAAGAGCCAATGAAAGAACTTTCTTTATTGGTAGTCTAATGTGAAGAACCCACTGTATTCACCAAGCATCAGGGAAAAGCAGTGCTTTGAAGTTGATTGTAACTGAAAACGTGCATAACAGCAAGAAAAACTAGAAAATTACTTATATTTCACATGTGAAGGAACTGCAGCATTTGCATAGAAAAAAGAGTGTTTTCACATTGGTTGTAAGTGAAAAGAAATGCATAGCAGCCAAAAAAGAAGAATCTTATTTACTTTGCAAAAGTGAAGAATCTCTTCATTGGCAGAGCATTAGGTAAAAGAAGGGTTTTGACATTGTGAGTGAAAGCAAGTGCATAGGAGCCAGAGAAACAAGTATCTTACTTACCTATCAAAGATGAAGTACCTCCTGCATTCATAGAGTTTTAGGTGCAACCAGTGTTTTGAAGTTCATTGTAAGTGACAACACCGGCATAGCTGCAAAAGAAACTAAAATTTACTCAGGTTTCAAAACTGAAGAAATTGCAGCCTTGGCATAGAAAAACCAGTGTTTTGACATTAGTTGTAAGAGAAAACCCGTTCAAAGCAGCCAATGAAACAAGTTTCATTATTGGTTCTCTAAACCAAAGAACAGATTGCATTCACCAAGCATTACGGAAAACAGTGCTTTGAAGTTCATTGTAAGTGAAAACACGTACATAGAAGCAAAAGAAACTAGAATCTTCCTTAGATTTCAAAGTGAAGAAACTGCTACATTGGAATAGAAAATGCACTGTTTTGACATTGCTTGTATGTGAAAACAAGTGCATACCAGCCAAAGAATGAAGTATATTATTTATTTTCAGAAGTGAAGAACTCCTGCATTGGTAGAGCATTGGGAAAAAGCTGGTTTTTGATATCATGAGTGAAAGCAAGTGCATAGTACACAGGGAGTCAAGTATCTTACTTACCTTTCCAAGATGAAGTACCTCCTGCATTCACAGAGTGTTAGGTAAAACCAGTGATTTGAAGGTGATTGTAAGGAAAAACACATGCATAGCATCAAATGAAACACAAAACTTACTTAGATTTCAAAAGTGAAGAAACTACTGCATTGGCTTAGCATTAGGTAAAAGCGGTGTTTTGACATTTGTTGAAAGTGAAAACAACAGCATAGCAGGCAAGGAAACAAGTATGATTCTTACTTTACACACGTGAAGAAGATCCTGGATTCACAGAGTTTTAGATTAAAACTTGGGTTTGAAGGTGATTGTAACTCCAACCAAGTGCATAGCGACCAATAAAATGATTGTCTTGCTTAGTTTTGAAAACTGGAGATCCATTGCATTCACATAACATTAGGTAAAACAATGTTTTTATATGGATTGGGAGTGAAAGCAATTATATAGCAGCAAAACAAACAAGTATATTGCTTACCTTTGAAACTGGATGTACCCCCCTGTGTCCACAGAGAGTTAAGGGAAACCAGTGTCTTGAAGTTGAATGTAAGTGAAAACACATGCAAAGCAACAATGAAACAAGTTTCCTAATGGATTCTCTAAACTGAAGAACTGACTCCATTCACAGAGCATTAGGAAGAAGCAGTGCTTTGAAGTTTATTATAAATGAAAACACGTGCATAGCAGCAAAAGAAACTAAAATCCTACTTAGATTTCAAAAGTGAAGAAACTGCAGGATTGGCATACAAAAATCAGTGTGTTGATATTTGCTGTAAGTGAAAACAAGGGCATAGCAACCAAGGAAAGAAGTATCTTATTTACTTTACAAAAGTGATGAACCTCTGCATTGGAAGAGCATTAGGTAAAACCAGGGTTTTGACATTGGGAGTGAAAGCAAGTGCATAGCAGCCAGGCAAACAAATATGTTACTCACCTTTCAAAGTTGAAGCACTTCCTGAATTCACAAAGTTTTAGGTAAAACCAGTGATCTGAAAGTGATTGTAAGTGAAAACCCTTGCACAGCAGCAAAGGAAACACAAATCTTAATTAGATTTCAAAAGTGAAGAAACTACTGATTGGGCCTAGCATTAGGTAAATGCAGTGTTCTGAAATTGGCTTTAAGTGAAAACATGTTCATAGCAGCCATGGAACAAGAATATTTGTTACTTAGAAACGTGAAGAATATCCTGGACTCAGAGAGCTTTAGGTTAAAACCAGGATTTTGAAGTTGATTCTAACTCCAAGAATTGCATAGCTGCCAATGAAATGAGTATCCTGCTTAGGTATGAAAACCTAAGAAACCATTTCATTGGAATAGCATTTGGTAAAACCAGTGTTTTGACATTGATTGTGAGTGAAAGCAAGTGCATAGCAGCCAAACAAACAAGTATCTAAGTTACATTTCACACTTGAAATTCCACCTGTATTCACAAAGAGTTAGGTAAAACCAGTGTCTTGAAGTTGATTATAAATGAAAACATGTGTAAAGCAACCAATTAAACAAGTATATTTCCTGGTTCTCTAAACCGAAGTACTGACTGCATTCACTGAGCGTTAGGGGGAAAGAGTGTTCTGTGGTGGACTGTAAGTAGAAAAGTGTGCCTAGCAGCAAAGAAAACTAGAATCTTACTTAGATTTCAAAAGTGAAGAAACTGCACATTGGCATATATAAAGCAAGGTTTTGACATTTGTTGTAAGTGAAAAGAAGTGCATAGCAGCCAAGGAAAGAAGTGCATTAGGTAAAAGCAGGGTTATAACATTGTCAGTGAAAGCAAGTGCATAGCAGCCAGGGAAACAAGTATCTCACTTACCTTTCAAAGGTAAAGTACCTCCAGCATTCAGAGTGTTACATAAAAGTGTTTTGAACGTGATTGTAACTGAAAACACATGCACAGCAGCAAATGAAACACAAATCTTACTTAGATTTCAAAAGTGAAGAAACTACTGGATTGGCATAGTGTTAGATAAAAGCCGTGTTTTTGACACAGTTTTAAGTGAAAACAAGGGCATAGCAGCAGAGGAAACAAGTGTCTTTCTTTCTTTACAAATGTGAAGAAACCACTTAGATTCACAGAACCTTAGGTTAAAGGCAAGATTTTGAAGTTGATTGTAACTCCATGCAAGTACAGAGCTGCCAATGAAATGACTATCCTACTTAGTTTTGAAAACTGGAGAAACCATAGCATTGACATAACATTAGGCAAAGAAGTGTCTTGATATTGATTGTGAGTGAAAGCAAGTGCATAGCAGCCAAACTAACAAGTACCTAACTTAACTTTTAAACTTGAAGTACCTTCTGCTTTCAAAGACAGTTAGGGAAACCAGTGTTTTGAAGTTGATTGTAAGTGAAAACATGTGCAAAGGAGCCAATGAAACAAGTTCCTTTATTGGTTGTTTGAAGTGAAGAACCAACTGCATTTAATGAGCATTAGAGAAAGGCATTGCTTTGAAGTTGATTGTGACACCACATGCATAATGGCAAAGGAAATAAATTTTAACTAGTGTTCAAAATTGAAGAAATTGCAGCACTGGAACAGAAAAAGCAGTTTTGACATTGGTTGTAAGTGAAAACACGAGCAAAGCAGACAATGAAACAAGATTCTTTATTGGTTCTCTAAACTAAAAAACTGACTGCATTCATGGAGCTTTGGGAAGAACAGTGCTTTGAAGTTCTTTGTAAGTGAAAACACGTGCATAGAAACCAAATAAACTAGAACCTTCCTTTGATGTCACAGTGAAGAAACTGCTACATTGGAATAGAAAAAGCAGTGTTTTGACATTAGTTGTATGTGAAAACAAGTGCATACCAGCCAAGGAAAGAAATGTCATATTCAATTTAGAAAAATGAAGAACTTCAGCATTGGCAGAGCATTAAGTAAAAGCCAAGTTTTAACATTGTGAGTGAAAGCAATTGCATAGCAGCCAAGGAAACAAGTATCTTACATATCTTCCAAAGATGAAGTACCTCGTGAATTCACAGAGCATTAGGTAAAACCAGTGGTTTGAAGGTGATTATAAGTGAAAACTCATGCATGGCAGCTAATGAAACAAACTTTACTTAGATTTCAAAAGTGAGGAAACTGCTGCATTGGCATAGTGTTAGGTAAAAGCACTGTTTTGACATGAATAACCTGCTTAGTTTTGAAAACGGAAGAAACAACTGCATTGGCAGAGCATAAGGTAAAATCAGTGTTTTGAAATTGATTATGAGTGAAAGCAAGTGCAAAACAGCTAGGTAAAAAAGCATCTCATTTTCCTTTCAAAGATAAACTACCTCCTGCATTCACAGAGTGTTTGGTAAAGCAGTGTTTTGAAGGTGATTATTAGTAAAAACACATGCATAGCAGCAAATGAATAACAAAACCTATTTAGATTTCAATTGAAGGAAATACTGCACTGGTATAGCATTATGGAAAAGTGGGGTTTTGACATTGGTTGTAAGTAAAAACAAGGGCATAGCAGCTAATGAAATAAGTATCTTATTTACTTTACAAAAGCGAAGAACCTCTGTATTGGCAGAGCATTAGGTAAAAGCAGGGTTTTGACATAGTGAGTGAAAACATGGGCCTAGCAGCCAAGGAAACAAATATCTTTCTTCCTTTACAAATATGAAGGACCTCTAGCATTCACAGAGATTTGGTTAAAACAAGGATTTTGAAGTTGATTGTAACTCCAAGGAAGTGCATAACTGCCAATGAAGTGAGTAACCTGCTTAGTTTGAAAACAGAAGAAACCACAGCATTCGCATAGCAGTATGTAAAAGCAGTGTTTTGACATTGATTGTGAGTGAAAGTAAGTGCATATCAACCAAAAAAAATCTTAACAATGGTTCACACTTGATGTACCTCCTGCATTCACAGAGTTAGGTGAAACCAGTGTCTTGACTTTCATTGTAAATGAAAATGCACCCAAAGGAGCCAATGAAACAAGTTTCTTTATTGGTTCTCTAAACTGAAAAACTGACAGCATTCACTGAGTGTTAGGAAGAAGCAGTGCTTTGATGATGATTGTAAGTGAAAACACGTGCATAGCTGCAAAAGGACCTGGAATACTCCTTAGATTTCAAAAGTGAAGAAATGGCTTCATTGACATATAAAAAGCAGTGTTTTGACATTGCTTGTATGTGAAAACAAGTGCAAAGCAAACATGGAAAGAAATGTCTTCTTTATTTTACAAAAGTGAAGAACTTCTGCATTGGCAGATTATTTGGTTAAAGCAGCGTTTGATATTGTGAGTAAAAGCATTTGCATACCAGCCATGGAAAAAAGGATCTTTCTTACATTTTAAAGATGAAGTACCACGTGATATCCCAGAGTGATTGATAAAACAATTCTTTTGAAGGTGAATGTAAATGAAAACACATTCATAACAGCAAATGAAACATAAATCTTAAATAGATTTCTAAAGAGAACAAACTACTGCACTGGCATACCGTTAGGTAAAAGCAGTGTTTTGACATTGGTTGTAAGTGAAAACAAGGGCATAGCAGCCAAGAAATTATCTTTCTTCTGTTTCAAACCTGAAGAACCTCCTGGATTCACAGACCATTTGGCAATGCCTGGATTTTGAAGACACTTGTATCTCCAAGCAAGTGCACACCTGCAAATGAAATGAGTATCCTGTTTAGTTTTTAAAACTGAAGAAAACACATCATTGTCAAAGCATTAGGTATATGCAGTGTTTTGACATGGATTGTGAATAAAAGCAGGTGCATAGGAGCCAAACTAAAAAGTGTCTTACTTAACGTTCAAACTGAAGTACCTTCTGCATTCACAAACAGTTATGGGAAATAAGTGTTTTGAAGTGAATTTTAAGTTAAAACACGTGCAAAGCAGCCAATGAAACACGTCACTTTTATGGTTCTCTAAAGTGAAGGACCACATGCATTCACCGAGTATTAGGGAAAGGCATTGCTTTGAAGTTGATTGTTAGTAAAAACACATGCATAGCAGCAAAATAAAATCGAATCTTCCTAAGATTTCAACCTGAAGAAACTGCTGCATTGGAATATAAAAAACAGTGTTTAGACATTGGTTGTATGTGAAAACAAGTGCATACCAGTGAAGGAAAGAAATATCTCATTTACTTTAGAAAAGTGAAGAACTCCTACCTTGGCAGAGCATAGGTAAAAGCCAGGTTTGACATTGTGAGTGAAAGCTATTGCATAGCGGCCAGGGAAACAAGTATCTCACTTACCTTTCAAAGAAGAAGTGCCTGGTGAATTCCCAGAGTGTTAGGTAAAATTAGTGGTTTGAAGATAACTGAGAGTGAAAACACATGCATACCAGCAAATGAAACATAAACCTTACTTAGATTTCAAAAGTGAAGAAACTACTGCATTGGCATAGCGTTAGGTAAAAGCAGTGTTTGACATGGTGGTAAGTGAATACAAGGGCATAGCAGCCAAGGAAGCAACTCTCTTTCTTACTATACAAACGTGAATAACCTCCTGGATTCACAGAATTTTAGGTTAAAACCAGGATTGCGAAGTTGATTGTAACTCCAAGCATGTGCATGGCTGCCAATGAAATGAGTATCCTGCTTAGATTTGAAATCTGAAAAAACCACTTTATTGGCATAACATTAGGTAAAACCAGTGTTGTGATATTGATTGTGAGTGAAAGGAAGTGCATAGCAGCCAAACAAATGAGTACCTTAGTTGCATTTCACACTTGAAATTCCACCTGTATTCACAAAGTGTTAGGTAAAACCAGTGTCTTGAGGTTGATTTTAAGTAAAAACACATGCAAAGCAGTCAATGAAACAAGTCTCTTTATTGGTTCTATAAACTTAAGTTCCAACTGCATTCACTGAGTGTTAGGGAAAGCCCTTGGAACCTGTGTAAACTGTGGAGTCCATGGAGCCTGTGGAGAATGGAGCCTGTGGAGCCTGTGGAGCTTATGGAGCCTTTCGCAGCCTGTGGAATTCTGCAGGGTCATGGAGCCTATGGTTCCTATGGAACCTGTGGAGACTTTGGATCACATGGAGGCCTGTGGAGCTTGTGCAGGCCCATGTATCCTGTGCAGACTGTAGAAACTTTGGAGACTGTGGATCCCATGGAGTCAGTGGAGCATGATGGGCCTGTGCATACCCATGGAGCCTGAGGAGTACATGGAGTCCCTGGAGACCATGTAACCCAAGGAGATCAGGGATTCCATGGAGTCCTTTGTATCTGTGGAGCCCATGGAGCCTGTGAAGACAGTTGAGGTCTGTGGAACCTATGTATCTCATGGTGTCCATGGAGCCTATTGTGGTATGGAGATAGAGGAGACTGTGGAGACTGTGGAGCCATTTGAACATTTTTAATCAATGGATGCCTGTGGGCCCAAGGAGCCTGTAGAGTTCTTGGAGCCTGTGGAGGTCCACAGAGCTTATGAAGGGCCCTGGAGGCCAGTAAACCTGTGTAGCATGTGCTGCCTGTGGATACCATGGAGCCCATGGAGCCTGTGGAGGCTGTGGAGGCCAATGGAGCCTGTGGATCCTTTTGAGTCTGTGGAGGCCCATTAATCCAGTGGAGACTGTGTAACCCATGGGGACTATGCAGACCTGTGGAGCCTATAGAGCCCATGGAGCCTGTAGAGGCCTGTGGAGCCTGTGTAGTCCTGTGGAGCTGTAGGAGTCCATTGAGACCATGATGTCCATGGAGACCTTGGAGTTCACAAAGCCTGTGGATCCCATGGAGCATGTGTATGCCCAGGGAGCCTGTGGAGCCTATACTGGGTTGTGGATCCTGTGAAGCTCGTTGAGATAATGGGGCCCATGGAGCCTTTTGAGTTATGGAGCCCAAATACAGAGAATGTGGAGCTTGTGGTGTGCATGTAGCCCAAGGACACCTGTGGAGCACATGGAGCTGTAGAGTCAGTGGAGACTGTGGATCCCATTGAGGACTCTGGAACCTGTACATGGTCAAGGATCCTGTGGAGCCTGAGGAGCTGAGGAGCCCATGAAGTCATAGAAGACTGTGAAGCCCAGGGTCCATGTTGAGCCCATGGAACCCATGGAGCTTGTGGATGCTGTGCAGGCCCACAGAAGCTGTGCAAACTATGAAGCCCATGGTGTCCACAGAGCTGATGGAGCTTGTGAAAGCCATGGAGACTGAAGAGATCATGTAGGTTATGGAGCTCAAGGAGGCCTGTGGAGCATGTTCAGTGCCATGAAGGACAGGGAGACTGTGAAGTCTGTGAGAATGGAGAGAGCTGTGGAACACATGGACCTGATGGCGCCCATGAAGACTGTGAACCATTGGAGGCCTTCAGAGCCTCTGAAGGCCTGAGGGCCATGTGGATCCCTTGGTGATTTTCCAGGCCTGGAGAGCCTATGGAGCTCATGGAGGCCTGTGGACCCTGTGCAGGCCTATAGACCCCATGGTGCTGATGGCACCTGTGAATGCCTGTGGAATATGTGGAGCCTGTGAGGCCACTGGAGCTCATGGAGCTCTTGGAACCCATGGAGCCTGTGGAGCCTGCACAACCTGTATATGCCATGGAGGAAATAGAGCCTGCACAGGCTCAAGTGGCCATAATATCTGCTAAGCTCATGGAGGAATTGATGCCCATGGAGCCCAGAAATGTTATGTCAGCCCATAGAACCTGTGGAGGCAGTGGAGTCTGAGGAGCCTGATGATGATGTGGAGGCATAGTAGTCGGGTGAAGAAACTGCAGCACTGGCATAGAAAAAAGAATGTTTTGATATTGGTTGTTTGTGAAAACAAGTGCATAGCAGCAAAAGAAATAAGTATCTTATTTACTTTACAAACATGAAGAACCTGTGCATTGGCATAGCTTTAGGTAAAAGCAGGGTTTTGACATTGTGAGTGAAAGAAAGTGCATAATAGCCAAGGAAAGAAATCTTACTTACCTTTCAAAGATGAAGTTCTGCCTGCATTCACAGAGTTTTAGGTAAAACCAGTGTTTAGAAGGTGATGGTAAGTGAAAATATATGAATAGCAGCAAATGAAGCACAAAACTTAATTGGATTTCAAAAGTGAAGAACCTACCACATTGGTATAGCATTAGGTAAAAGTGGGATTTGACTCTTGTGGTAAGTCAAAACAAGGTAATAGCTGCCAAGGAAACTAGTATGTTTCTTACTTTACAAATGTAAAGAACTTCCTGAATTCACAGAGCTTTAGGTTAAAACCAGGATTTTGAAGTTGATTGTAACTCCAAGAATAGCATAGCTGCCAATGAAATGAGTATCCTGCTTAGGTTTGAAAACTGAAGAAACCACTGCATTGTCATAGAATTTGATCAAAGCAGTGTTTAGAAGTTGATTGTGAGTGAAAGGAAGTGCATAGCAGCCAAAAACCTCTTACTTCCTTTTCAAACTTGAAATATCTCCTGAATTCATAGTTAGGTGAAAACAGTGTGTTGAAGTTCATTGTAAGTGACAACTGTTGCAAAGGAACCAATGAAAAAGTTTCTTTATTGGTTCTCTAAACTGAAGAATCGAGAGCATTCCCCGAGTTTTAGGGAAAGGCAGTGATTTATGATGATTGTAAGTGAAAACACGTGCATATCTGAAAAAGAAACTAGAATCCTCCTTAGATTTCAAAAGTGAATAAACTGCTGCGTTGGCAGAGAAAAAGAAATGTTTTGACATTGGTTGTATGTGAAAACAAGTGAAAAGCAGACAAATAATGTAATAATTATTTATTTACAAAAGTGAAAGACCTATGCATTGGTGGAGCATTTGGTAAATGCAGGATTTGACATTGTGAGTGAAAGTATTTGCATAGAAGCCATGGAAAAAAGTATCATCCTTACCTTTCAAACAAGAAGTACCTACTGCATTCACAGAGTGTTAGGTAAAAACAACGGTTTGAACGTGAGAGTGAAATCACATACATAGCAGCAAATGAAACCCAAATCTTACTTAGATTGAAAAAGTGAAGAAACGACTGCATTGGCATAGCATTAGGTAAAATCATCATTTTGACTTTGGTTATAAGTGGAAACAAGGGCATAGCAGCCAAGGACCAAGTACCTTTCTTACATTACAAACATGAAGAACCTCCTGGATTCACAGAGCTTCATGTTAAAACCAGGATTTTGAACTTGATTGTAACTCCAAGCAAGGGCATAATGCCAATGAAATGAATATATGGCTCAGTTTTGAAACCTGAAAAAACCACTGCATTGGCATAACATTAGGTAAAAGCATTGTTTTGACATTGATTGTGAGGGAAATCAAGTGCATAGCAGCCAAATAACAAGTATCTTTCTTTCCTTTCAATTTGATGTACCTCCTGCATTCACAGAGGGTTAGGTGAAACCAGTGTCTTGAAGTTGATTGTAAGTGAAAACAGGTGCAAAGCAGCCAATGAAACAAGTTTCTTTATTGGTCTCTAAACTGAAGAACTGACTGTATACACTGAGTGTTAGGGAAAAGCAGTGATTTGAAGTTGATTGTAAGTGTAAACATATGCATAGCAACAAAAGAAACAAGAATCTTACTTAGATTTCAAAAGTGAAGTAACTGCAGCATTGGCCTAAAACAAGTATGTAAAAAAACAAGTGCATATCAGTACAGGAAATTATCTTATATATTTTACAATAGTGAAGAACCTCTGCTTTGGCAGAGCATTATATAAAAGCAGGATTTTGACATTGTGAGTGAATCAAGAGCATAACACCAGGGAGTCAAAGAACTTACTTACCTTTCAAAGGTGAAGCACCATGTGAATTCCCAGTGTGTTAGGTAAAACTAGTGTTTTGAAGGTGATCGCAATTAAAAACACTTGCATAGCCTCATATGAAATGCAAATCTTACTTACATTTCAAAAGTGAAGAAACTACTGCATTGGCATACCACTAAGTAAAAGTGTTGTTTTGACAGTGGTTATAGGTGAAAACAATGGCATAGCAGCCTAGGAAAGAAGTTTCTCCTTTACTTTACAAAAGTGAAGAACCTCTGCATTGGCAGGGCATCAGGTAAAAGAAGGGTTTTGACGTTGTGAGTGAGAGCAAGTGCACAGCACCCAGGGAAACAATTATCTTTCATACTTTACAAACGTGAAGAACCTCCTGAATCAACAGAGTTGTAGGTTAAAACCAGGATTTTGAAGTTGATTATAACTCCAAATAGTGCATAGCTGCCAGGGAAATGAGTATCCTATTAGCTTTGAAAACAGAATAAAACACTGCATTGAAATAGCATTAGGTAAAAGCAGTGTTTTGACATTGATTGCGAGTGAAAGCAAGTGCATAGCAGCCAAGCAAACAAGTATATTACTTACATTTCAAACTTGAAGTATCCCATGCATTCACATAGTGTTAGGTGAAACCATTGTCTTGAAGTTGATTTTAAGTGAAAACACATACAAAGAATCCAATGAAATAAGTCCATGTATTGGTTCTCTAAACTGAAGATCCAATTACCTTCACTGAGTGTTAGGGAAAAATGATTGGAACCATTGTAAACTGTGGAGTCCATGGAGCCTGTGAAGCTTGGGGAGCCTGTGGAAGCCTGTGGAGTCTCTGCAGGTGCATGGAGACTGTGGTGCCTATGGAGCCTGTTGAAACTTTGGAATCCATGGAGGCCTGTGGAGACTGTGCAGTGCCATGTAACCTGTGGTGACTGTGGAGTCTGTGGAGCTTGTGCAGCCCGTGGAGTCAGTGGAGCCTATGGAGCCTGTGCACACACATGGAACCTGTTGGGCACGTGGAGGCCATGGAGTCCATGAAGCCCATGGAGATCAGGGATTCCATTGGGTCCTGTTTTGCTGTGGAGCCCTTGGAGTCTGTGTAGCCAGTTGAGGCTTGTGGAGCATGTGGAGCTCATGGAGGCCATGGGGACCACAGAGTATGTTGAGTTGTGTAGCCTGAGAAGACCATGGAGACTGTAGAGCCAATGGAGCACATGTAGCCCATGAAAGCCTGTGAAGCCCATGGAGACTGTGGAGTCTGTGGAGGCCATGGAGGCCTGTGGAGACTGTGGGTCCTTTGGAGCCCTTGGAGGCCCATATAGCATGTGGAACCTGCTATATGATCTGTGGAGCACATGGACATTATGGAACCAATGGAGCCTATGCGGACATGTGGAACCTGTGGCAGACATGGAGCCTTTACCAGCCTGTGGAGCCTGTGAAGGCCTGTGGACATGATTGAGGCCAGGGAGAACATGAAGTCCGTGAAAACAGTGGAGTTCTCAAAGCCTGTGTAGCTTTTATAACCTATGCAGGCCCAGGAGGCCAGTGGAGTCTGTATAGGGCTGTGGATGCTATGGAACTCATCCATGAAGCATGTTGAGGTTTCTACCGAAGGACACTATAGGAAATGTGGAACCCATGGAGCTGATGGAGCCCATGGAAGCTGTGAAACCCGTGGAGCCCTCTGGAACCTGTGCAGGCCAGAAGACTCTGTGGAGTCCATAGTGTCTGTGCAGTACTGGGGAGCCTGTGGAGCCCATGGAGGCCTGTGGAACCTGTGTAGGCCTATAACCAGCATGAAGCATATGGTACCTGTGCAGGCCTGTGGAACATGTCGAGCCTGTGGACCCACAGGATCTCATCGAGCCCATGGAACCCATGGAACATGTGGAGACTGCAAGGCGTCTATAACTCATGGAGGCCATGAAGCCACTCTAGGCTCATGCTGTCAGCATACTCTGTTGAGCCCATGGAGGAATGTAAAGACTGTGAAGCACATGGACATTATGTAGGACCACAGAGTTATTGAGGCCATGGAGACTGAGGAGGCTGAGGATCATGGGAAAGACAATGGAGTCTGTTGAGCCCATTTTAGTACATGGAGCCTATGGGGCAGTTCAAGGTCATGGAGCTTGTGGAGACTTGGGAGCCTGTGGGGCCTGTTCAGTCACATGAATACTATGGAGGCCTTGGAGGCCATAAAGTCCATGTAGCATGCATTGCCCCAGGAGGCCTTTTGCACCTCTACAAACATGGAACCTGTTTAGACTTTGAAGACCTTGGAGACCATGCAGTTTGTGTGGGCCCATGGAGCCTGTAGAGCCTGTGGAGCCATGGGTATGCACAGTCAGTGGAGCCTGTGAATACTGATGGAGCCTGTGGATCACGTGGAGCCCATGGAGCCTGTGGAGTCCATGGAGCCTGTGGAGCACGTGGAGCCCATGGAGCTCGGCGATGCTGTGTAGCCCAGTGAAAACTGCAACCAGTTAATTCCATGGAATCGGTGGAGCTGGTGGAGTTTGTGGAAGCCATGGAGCCCGAGGAGCCCATGGATAATATGGAGCCCCAGTGTGGTCCCCTGAAGGACAGGGAGACTGTGAAGTCTGTGAGAATATAGATGCCTGTGAAACCAATGGAGCTGATGGAGCCCATGGAGGCTGTTAAACACGTGGAGGTCTGTGGAGACTGTTCAGGACTGAGGACCCTGTGAAGCCCATGGATCCTCTGCAGGCCTGGGTAACCTGTAGATCCCATGGAGGCTGGCGGAGCCTGTACAGGTATATAGACCCCATGGAGCCTTTGTTGACTGTTCAGGCCTGCAGAACATGTGGAGCCTGTGGAGCCATTGGAGCTCATGGAGTCCATGGAACCCATGGAGTCTGTGGAGACTGCAGAACATGTGTATCTCATGGAGGCCATTGAGCTTGTGTAGACTTAGGGTGCTGGAAGAGAATGTTGAGGCCATGGAGGAATGTGGAACCCATGGAGCCCATGAAGGTTATGTAGGCCCATGAGGCCTGTGAAGGCTGTAGAGTATGAAGAAGCTGAGGATCATGTGGAGGCCTATGAAGTCTGTTGAGCCCATTTTTGGGCATCAAGCCTGTCAGGCCTGTACAGACTCATGGATTCTGTGGAGAATGGTTGCCTTTGGAGACTGTGCAGGCATATGGGTGCCATGGAGTCCTTTGGAGCCTCTGGAGGCCCATGGAGCATGTTGAGCATTTGAAGCCCATTGAGGCCATGCAGTATGTGCAGGCCCATGAAGCTGATGGAGCCCTTGGATCCCAAAGAGTCTCATGGAGTCTGTGAAATATGTGGAGCCTGTGGAATCTATGAAGTCTGTTCACACTGTGAAGTACATGGAGTCCAAACAGTCCTTGAAAGTCCAAGAAGTGCAAAGCTGCCAATGAAATGAATACCCTCCTTAGTTTTGAAGACTGAAGAAACAACTGCGATGGCATAACATTATGTAAAAGCAGTGCTTTGACACTGACTGTAGGTGAAAGCAAGTGCATAGCAGTAAAAGACAAGAATCTTACTTACATTTCAATCTTGAATTGCCTCCAGTATTCACAGAGAGTTAGATGAAGCCAGTGCCTTGAAGTTGATTGTATGTGAAAACAGGTGCAAAGCAGCCAATGAAATAAGTTTCTATACTGTTTCTCTAAACAAAAAACCGACTGCATTCACTGAGCATTAGGGAAAAACAGTGCTTTGAAGTTGATTGTTAGAGGAAACACGTGCTTAGAAGCAAAACAAATGAGAAACTAACTTATATTTTAAAAGTGAAGTAACTGCAACATTGACTTAGAAAAATCAGAGTTTTGACATTGGTTGTAAGTGAAAAAAAGGGCATAATACCAAGAAAATAAGTACCTTATTTACTTTACAAAAGTGAAGAACCTCTGCATTGGCAGAACATTAGGTAAAAGCACTGTTTTGACATTGTGAGTGAAAGCAAGTGCATAGCAGCCAGGAAAACAAATATCTTACTTACCTTTCAAACATGAAGTACCTCATGAATTCACATTGTTAGGTAAAACCAGTGGTTTGAAGGTGATTGTAAGTGAAAACACATGCATAGCAGCAAATGAAACAGAAATGTAACTTAGATTTCAAAAGTGAACAAACTACTACATTGGCATAGCATTAGGTAAAGGCATTGCTTTGACATTGGTTGTAAGTGATAAAAATGGCATAGCAGCCAAGGAAACAAATATCTTTCTTACTATAAAAACCAGGTGAACCTCCTGGATTCACAGGACTTTAGGTAAAAATCACTATTGTGAAGTTGATTGTAATTCCAAGCAAGTGCATAGCTACCAATGAAATGATTATCTTGGTAAGTTTTGAAACCTGAAAAAAACACTGCAATGGCCTAACATTAGGTAAAACCAGTGTTTTGATATTATCTGTGAATGAAAGTAAATGCATAGCAGTCAAACAAACAAGTATCTTACTTTCCTTTCAAACTTGATGGACCTCCTGCATTCACAGAGTGTTAGGGAAAACCAGTGCCCTGAAGTTGATTGTAAGTGAAAACACGTGCAAACCAACCAGTGAAACAAGTTCCTTTATTGGTTCTCTGAAGTGAAATACCGACTGCATTCACTGAGTTTTAGGGAAAAGCAGTGACTTGAAATTGATTGTAAGTGAAAACATGTGCATAGTAAGAAAAGAAACTAGAATCTTACTTAGATTTCAAAAGTGAAGTAAATGCAGAATTGGCATTGAAAAAGCAGTGTATTGTCATTGGTTATAAGTGAAAAAAGTGCATAGCAACCAAGAAAAGAAGTATCTTATATATTTTACAAAAGTGAAGAACCTCTGCTGTGAGAGAGCATTATGTAAAAGTGGGGTTTTCACAATTTGAGTAAAAGCAAGAGCATAACTACAGGGAATCAAGGATCTTACTTACCTTTCAAGGAGTGTTAGTTAAAACCAGTGTTTTGAAGGTGATTGTGAGTGAAAACACATGATTAGCATAAATGAAACACAAATCTTACTTACATTTCAAAAGTGAGGAAACTGCTGCATTCATATACCATTAGGTAAAAGCGGTCGTTTGACATTGGTTATAAGTGAAAACAATGGCATAGCAGGTAAGGAAACAAGTTTCTTTACTACTTTACATACGTGAAGAAGATCCTGGATTCACAGAGTTATGTAATAAAACCTGGGTTTTAAGATGATTGTAACTCCGACCAAGTGCATAACTGCCAATGAAATGAATATCTTGCTTAGTTTTTAAAACTGGAAAAACCACAGCATTGGCATTACATTAGGTAAAAGCAGTGTTTTAACATTAATTGTGAGTGAAAGCAAGTGCTTAACAGCCAAGCAAACAAGTATCTTACTTACCTTTCAAAATTGAAGCACCTCCTGCATTCTCAGAGAGTTAGGTGAAACCAGAGACTTGAAGTTGATTGTAAGTGAAAACACTTGCAAAGCAGAGAATGAAACAAGTTTCTTTATTGGTTTTCTAATCTGAAGACATGACTGAATGCCCTGAGCACTCAGAAAAGCAGTGCTTTGAAGTTTATTTGTACGTGAAAACACCTGCTTAGCAGCCAAAGAAATTAGAAATTTACTCAGATTTCAAAAGTGAAGGCACTGCAGCATTGGCATAGAAAAAGCAATGTTTTGACATTGGTTTTAAGTGAAAACAAGGACAGAGCAGCCAAGGAAACAAGTATTTTTTTTACTTTAAAAACATGAAGGACCTTCAGGATTCAGAGAAATTTTGGTTAAAACCAGGAGTTTGAACTTGTTTGTAACTCCAAGAAGTGCATAGCTCCCAATGAAATATCCAGCTTAGATTTGAAAACTGAAGAAACCACTGCACTGGCATAGCATTAGGTAAAAGCAGGATTTTGACATTGTGAGTGAAAGCTAGTGCACAGCAGCCAGGGTAAGCAGTAACTTACTTAAATTTCAAAGTTGAAGTACCTAAAGTATTCACAGAGTATTAGGTAAAACCATTGTTTTGAAGGTGGTTGTAAGTGAAAAGACATCAATAGCAGGAAATTAAACACAAATCTTACTTAGATTTCTAAAGTGAAGGAACTACTGCACTGGCATATCATTAGGTAAAATAGGTGTTTTGACATTGGTTGTAAGTGAAAACAAGGGTATAGAAACCTAAGAAAGAAGTATCTTTCTTACTTTACAAACGTGAAAGCCACCTGGATTCACAGAGCTTTAGGTTAAAACCAGGATTTTGAAGATCATTGTAACTCCAAGCAAGTGCATACCTGCCAATGAAATGAGTATCCTATTTAGTTTTGAAAACTGAAGAAACCACTGCATTGACATAACGTTAGGTAAAAGCATGATTTGACATTGATTGTGAGTGAAAACAAGTGCATAGAAGCCAAAAAACAAGTATCTTACCTACCTTACAAACGTGAAGTACCTCCTGCATTCACAGAGGGATAGGTGACAACAGTGTCTTGAATTTCATTGTAAGTGAAAACACGTGCAAAGAAGGCAATGAGACAAGTTTCTATATTGGATCTCTAAAGTGAAGAAGCGACTGCATTCACCGAGCATTAGGGAAAAGCAGTTCTCTGAAGATGAGTGTAAGTGAAAACACGAGCATAGCAGGAAAAGGAACTAGAATCTTATATAGATTTCAAAAGGGAAGGAACTGCAGCATTCCCATAGAAAAAAAGCAGTGTTTTGACATTGGTTGCAAGTGAAAACAAGTTCATGGCAGCGAAGGAAAGAAGTATCTTATTTACTTTACACAAATGAAGACCTCTGCATTGGCAGAACATTAGGTGAAAGCAGGGTTTTGACATTTTGAATGAAAACAAGTGCATAGCAGCCGAGGAACCAGTACCTTACTTACTTTTCAAAAATGAAGAACCTCCTGAATTCACAGAGTGTTAGGTAAAACCAGTGTTTTGAAGGTGATTGTAAGGGAAAACACATGCATAGCAGCAAATGAAATACAAATCTTACTGAGATTTCAAAAGTGAAGAAACTACTGCATTGACATAGGGTTCAGTAAAAGAGGGGTTTTGACATTGGTTGTAAGTGAAGATAAGGGCATTGCAGGCAAGGAAACTAGTATCTTTCTTACTTTAGAAACGTGAAGAAGGGACTTCCAGGAAGATGGTGGATTAGTAAGACACAAGAATCTCTTCTCCAGAAAAATAGCTAAAGAACAGGCTGAAACAGCCCCGAAAAATATCTTCTAGGATTTAGGAAGGCAGGAGAAGTCTGCACACCACACAGAGGAGAGAGGGGCAAAAGAGGGAAATGATGATGACAGAACCAGATCAGTGAATTGGAACCAGCATTGGCTGCTGCTGCCAGCACCCTCCCCCACACTCTAGAATTCTCAGGCCTATGGGCCTGTGACTACAGACAAAGGGTGCTCAAGGGATCTACCACTCCCAGAAAGTGGAGAGAGAGGTACATAGCCTTAGGCTGACTCAGGTTCTGACCCACAAATTTGTTCTGCGTAACCCCAGGGAACGTTTCACATGGTGGTTTGCCCTGGGAGCCTAGGAGGGACTGGAGAAATCCGACCCTCGCAACCTCCCTCTCTTCTAGCCTGGACTAATTGTTGAGGACTTCACAGGAGAGGGGTGAGAGATCCTGGGGCTGACCCTGCATTTGACTCACAGCTTTGGTCTACCCTGTCCCAAGAGCCCTTCCAGGCTGGGTGTGGCTGCACCATTGTTTGCCTTGGAGCTTGCAAGGGACTACAATATACAAACCTCCCAATCTCCTCCACTACTAACAGGGACTGATTGTTGAGGATTCAGAGAGGAGAGAAAATATTTCCTAGCTGGGAAAAGGGAGGGGGCTACCAGAGAAGACTGGAGAATGGTCTCATAAAGTTTGAATTACAAGGCCCTGTCTCCAGACAGGGAGCTCTACGACATTGATCTGGTCTGTGTCACAACAAATACACTCTGATCAGGCATTGATTCACTTACAATTATCTTAAAACACTGGGTTTTCCTAACATGCTGTGAATGCAGGAGGTACTTCAGCTTTGAAATGCAATTAAGGTACTTGTTTGTTTTCCTGCTATGCACTTGTTTCACTCACTATGCCAACACACTGATATTTCCTAATGCTAAGCCAATGCAGTAGTTTCTTTAGTTTACAAATATAATTAAGATTTGTGTTTTATTTGCTGCTATGCATGTCTTTTCATGTACAGTTATCTTCAAAACAATGGTTTTACCTAACACGCTGTGAATGCAGAAGGTACTTCAGCCTTGATACATAAGTAAGATACAAGTTTGTTTGGCTTCTATGCTCTTATGTTCACTCACAATCAATGTAAAAACACTGCTTTTACCTAATGTTATGCCAAGGCAGTTCCTTCTTAACTTTTCAAATCTAAGATTTGGTTTTGTTTGCTGCTATGCATGTATTTTCACTTAAAATCGTCTTCAAAATACTGGTTTACCTAACACTCTAAAAATGCAGGATGTACTTCAACTTTGAATGTAAGTAAGATACTTGTTTGTTTGGCTGCTATGCACTTGCTATCACTCATAATCAATGTCAATGCACTGTTTTTTACCTAATGCTATGCCAATGCAGTAGTTTCTTCACTTTTCAAATCTATAAGATTCCTGTTTTGTTTGCTGCTATGCATGTGTTTTCACTAAAAAATCATCTTCAAAACACTGGTTTTACCTAACACTCTGAATGCAGGAGGTAACTAACCTTTGAAAGTTAAGTTAGATACTTGTATCCTGGACTGCTACACAATTGCTTTCACTCACAAGGTCAAAACCCTGCTTCTACTATGCCAATGCTGCAGTTCCTTCACTTTGGAAATCTAAGTATGTTTCTTTGTTTTGTTCATATGCACGTGTTGAGAAATAAACCAAGTTCAAAACACTGCATTTCCCTAATGTTGAGTGAAGTCAGTAGTTCTTTGGATTTGAAAACCCATAAGGAAACTTGTTTATTAGCTGCTTTATCCGTGTTTTCTATTACATCAACTTCAAGACACTGCTTTCACCCAACTTTCTGTGAATGCAGGTGGTACTTCAAGTTTCAAAAGTAAGTAAGATAGATGTTTTTTGGCTGCTATGCACTTGTTTTCACTCAGTATGACAACACACTGCTTTTTCCTAAAAATACACCAATGCAGTAATTTCTTTACTTTACAAATATAAATAAGATTTGTGTTTTATTTTCTGCTATGCCTGTGTTGTCACTTGCAATTATTTTAATCCCTGTTTTACCTAACACGCTGTGAAGGCAGGAGGAACTTCAACTTTGAAACATAAGAAATGTACTTGTTTGTTTGGCTGCTATGCACTTGCTTTCACTACAATAAATGTAAAAGCACTGCTTTAACCTAATGCTAGGCCAATGCAGTGGTTTTTTCACTTATCAACTATAAGTAAGATTTGTGTTTTGTTTTTTGCTATACATGTGTTTTCACTTAAAATCATCTTCAAAACACTGGTTTTAATTAACACGCTGTGAATGCATGAGGTAATTCACGTTTGAAAGTTAAGTAAGATAGTTTGTTTAACTGCTAAAAACATGTTTTCAATCACAATGTCAAAACCCTGCTTTTACTATGCAAATGCTGCAGTTTCTTCCCTATGGAAATTTCAGTAAATTTCTTTCTTTGCTGCTATGCACGTGTTTTCACTTACAATCAACTTCAAGACACTAGTTTCACCAAAGTCTCTGAGAATGCAGGAGGTACATGAAGTTTGAAAGGTAAGTTAGATTCTGGTTGTTTGTCTCCTATGCACTTGCTTTCATTCACTATGCCAACCCACTGGTTTTTCCTAATGGTACACTTATGCAGAAGTTTCTTCACTTTTCAAATCTAAGTAAGATTTGTGTTTTGTTTGGTGCTATGCATGTGTTTTCACTTACAATTATCTTCAAAGCACTAGCTTTACCACACATGCTATGAATGCAGGAGGAACTTCAACTTTGAAATGTAAGTAATGTACTTGTTTGTTTGACAGCAATGCACTTGCTTTCACTCACAATCAATGTAAAAGCACTGCTTTTACCTAACGCTAGGCCAATGCAGTAGTTTTTTCACTTATCAAATATAAGTAAGATTTGTGTTTTGTTTCCTGCTATAAATGTGTTTTCACTTAAAACCATCTTCAAAACACTGGTTTTACCTAAGAATCTGTGAATCGAGGAATCAATTCACGTTTGAAAGTTAAGTAAAATACTTGATTGTATGGTTGCTATACTCTTGCTTTCACTCACAATGCCAAAACCCTGATTTTACTATGCCAATACTGCAGTTTCTTCACTTTGGAAATCTAAGTTTCTTTCCATTGCTGCTATGCACGTGTTTTCACTTAAAATCAATTTCAAAAGAGTGGTTTCACCTAACTCTGAGAGTGCAGGATGTACGTCAAATTTGAAAGGTAAGTAAGATACTCGTTGGTTTGTCTCCTATGCACTTGCTTTCATTCACTATGCCTGCACACTGCTTTTTCCTAATGGTATGCTTATGCAGTAGTTTCTTTATTTTTCAAATCTATGTAAGGTTTGTGCTTTGTTTGCTGCTATGCATGTGTTTTCACTTACAATTTTCTTCAAAGCACTGGTTTTACCAAACACGTTGTGAGTGCAGGAGGAAGATCAACTTTGAAACGTAAGTAAGATACTTTTTTATTTGGCTACTCTGCACTTGCTTTCACTAACAATCAATGTAAAAACACTGCTTTTACCTAATGGAATGCCAATGAAGTTGTTTCTTCACTTTTAAAATCTAAGTAAGCTATGTCTTTTGTTGCTGCTATGCATGAGTTTTCACTTAAAATCATTTTCAAAACATTGGTGTACTTAACACTGTGAATGCAGGAGGTACTTCAAGTTTGAAACATAACTAAGATACTTGTTTCTTTGGCTGCTATGAACTTGCTTTCACCTACAATTAATGTGAAAACACTGCTTTTACCTAATGCTATGCCAATGCAGTATTTTCTTCACTTTTCAAATCTAAGTGAGATTTGTGTTTTGTGTGCTGCTATGCATGTGTTTTACTTTAAATCAGCTTGAAAACACTGGTTTTACCTAACACTTGGTGAATTCAGGAGGTAATTGAAGTTTCAAAGATAAGTAAGATCCTTTTTTTTCACAGCTCTATGCTTGCTTTCATGCACAATGGTCAAACCCTCTTTTACTATGCCAATGCTACAGTTTCTTCACTTTGGAAATCTAAGTAAGTTTCTTTCTTTTGCTGCAATGCACGTGTGTTCACTTAAAATCAGTTTGAAGGCAATGGTTTACCTAACACTCTGTGAATGCAGGAGGTATTTCAACTTTGAAACTTAAGTAAGATACTTCTTTGTTTGGCTTCTATGCAATCAATCTCACTTACAATTAATGTATAAACACTGCTTTTCCCTAATGCTGTGCTAATGCAGTAGTCTCTTCACTTTTCAAATCTAAGTAAGATTTGTGTTTTGTTTCCTACTATAAATGTGTTTTCACATAAAACATCTTCAAAACAATGGTTGTACCTAACACTCTGTGAATGCAGGAGGTAACTCAAGTTTGAAAGTTAAGTAAGATACTTGTTTGTTTGCCTGCCATACTCTTGCTTTCACTCACAATGTCAAAAGTCTGCTTTAATATGCCAATGCTGCACGTTCTTCACTTTGGTAAATTAGGAAGAGTCTTTTTTTGGATGCTATGCACGTGTTTTCACTTACAATCAACTTCAAAACACTGCTTTTCTCTAAAGCTGGTTGAATGCAGTGAATACTTCAGTTTAGAAAACCAATAAAGAAACTTGTTTC
>JAKSZT010050948.1:0-11344 GCA_026826555.1 Tolypeutes matacus | reverse complement strand
ATGCAGTGAATACTTCAGTTTAGAAAACCAATAAAGAAACTTGTTTCATTGGATTCTTTGCACGTTTTTTCACTTAAAATCAACTTCAATACTACAGGTTTCAACTAACACTGTGAATGCAGGAGGTACTTCAAGTTTGAAAGGTAAGTAAGATATTTGTTTGGCTGCTATGTACTTGATTTTATTCACTATGCCAACCCACTGCTTTTTCCTAATGCTACTCCAATGCAATAGTTTCTTTAATTTACAAATCTCAATAAGATTTGTGTTTTATTTGCTGCTATGCCTGTGTTTTCACATACAATTATCTTCAAAACACTGGTTTTACCTAACATGCTGTGAATGCTAGAGGTACTTCCACTTTGAAATGTAAGTAAAATACTTCTTTGTTTGGCTGCTATGCACTTTATTTCTCTCACAATGAATGTAAAAACACTGCTTTTACCTAATGCTATGGCAATGCAGTAGTTTGTCACTTTTCAAATCTAAGTAAGATTTCTGTTTTGTTTGCTGCTATGCATGAGTTTTCACTTAAAATCATCTTGAAAACACTGGTTTTGCCTAACACTGTGAATCTAGGAGGTAAGTGAAGTTTGAATAATAAATAAGACACTTGTTTTTTGGGGTGATATACACTCGTTTTCACTCACAATGTCAAAAGCTTACTTTTACTATGCCAATGCTACAGTTTCTTTATTTTGAAATTCTATGTAAATTTCTTTCTTTTCCTGCTATGCACGTGTTTTCACTTACACTCAACTTTAAAACAGTGCTTTTTCTAATGTTGTGTTAATGCAGTCAATTGTTCAGTTTAGAAACCAAATAAAGAAACTTGTTTCATTGGCTGCTTTGCACGTGTTTTCACTTAAAATCAACTTCAAGACACTGGTTTCAACTAACACTGAGAATGCGGGAGATACGTCAAGTTTGAAAGGTAAGATACCTGTTTGATTGAGTGTGATGCACTCTGCTTTCACTCACTATGCCAACACATTGATTTTTCCGAATGCTCTGCCAATGCAGTAGTTTCTTAACTTTTCAAATCTAAGTAAGATTTGTGTTTTGTTTGCTGCTATGCATGTGTTTTCAAATAAAACCATCTTCAAAACTCTGGTTTTACCTAACACACTTTGAATGCAGAAGGTACTTCAATTTTGAAAGGTAATTAAGATAGTTGTTTCTTTGGCTGCTATGCACTTGCTTTCACTCACTATGCCAACACCCTGCTTTTTCCCAATGTTACAACAATGCAGTAGTTTATTTATTTTACAAATGTCAATAAGATTTGTGATTTATTTGCTGCGATGTATGTGTTTTCACTTACAATTATCTTCAAAACCTGGCTTTACCTAACATGATGTGAATCCAGGAGATACTTCCACATTGAAACACAAGTAAAATGCTTGTTTGTTTGGCTGCTATGCACTTGCTTTCACTCACAATCAATGTAAAAACACTGTTTTTACCTAATGGTACTCTAAAGCACGAGAATCTTCACTTTTAAAATATGAGTATGATTTATGTTTTGTTTGTTGTTATGCATGTGTTTTCACTTAAAATCATCTTCAACACACTGGTTTTGCCTAACACTCTGTGAATGTAGGAGGTAACTCAAGTTTGATAGTTAACTAAGATACTTGTTTATTTGGCTGCTATACACTTGCTTTCACTCACAATGTCAAAACCCTTATTTACTATGCCATTGCTGCAGTTTCTTCACTTTGGAAATCTAAGTAAGAGTGTTTCTTTTGCTGCTATGCACATGTACTCACTTACAATCAACTTCAAAACAATGTTTTCTCTAATGCTTGGTGAATGCAGTCAATTCTTCAGTTTAAATAACCAATAAAGAAACTTGTTTCATTGGCTGCTTTGTATGTTTTTTCACTTACAATCAACTTCAAGACACTGCTTTCACCTATCTCTCTGTGAATGTAGGAGGTACTTCAACTTTGAAATGTAAGTAAATACTTGTTTGTTTTCCTGTGGAGCCTTTATAGCCTATGCAGACCCAGGGAGCCCATGGAGCCTGTACAGGCATGTTGGTCCTGTGGAGCACATCCAGCCCATGGGGCCCATGATGCATGTTGAGTTATGTAGCACAAGGACACTATAGAAAATGTGGAACCCATCAAGTTATTGGAGCCCATGGAGCCTGTGAAACCCATGGAGGCCTGTGGAAACTGTGCAGGACAGAAGACCCTGTGGAGTCCATAGTGTCTGTGCAGTACTAGGGAGAATGTGGAGCTCATGGAGGCCTGTGGATCCTGTGTAGGCCTATAATCCCCATGGAGCACATGGTACCTGTGCAAGTCTGTGGAACATGTCGAGCCTGTGGATCCACAGGAGTTCATGGAGCCCCTGGAACCCATGGAGACTGTGGAGCCTGCAAGGCATCTAATTCTCATGGATGCCATGAAACCCCTGTAAGCTCATGGTGCCAGCATACTCTGTTGAGCCCATGGAGAAATGTGCAGTCCGTGGAGCACATGAAAGATATGTAGGCCCACAGAGCTATGGATGTCGAGGAAACTGAGGAGTCTTAGGATCATGGGGAGGACTGTGGAGTCTGTGGAGCCCATTTTAGCCCATGAAACCTATAGGCCTGTACATGCTCATGGACCTTGTGGAGACTTAGGAGCATGTGGAGCCTGTTCAGGCATATGAATGCCATGGAGGCCTTGGAGGCCATAAAGCCCATGGAGCATGCATTGCCCCTGGAGGCCTGTGGAGCCTCTACATGCACATGGAACCTGTTTAGCCTTTGAAGAACTTGGAGATTATGAAGTCTGTGTTGATGTATGGAGTCTGTGGAGCCTGTGAATCCATGCGTATGCACAGTCAATGGAGTCTGTGGAGCCTGTGAATACTGATGGAGCCTGTGGAGCATATGGAACCCTTGGAGCCTGTGGTGTCTGTGAAGGTTGTGGAAACTTTATATATCCATGGAGCCTGTGGAGCACATGGAGCCTATGTAGCTCAGGGATGTTGTGTAGGCCAGGAGAACCTGTGCAACCTGTTAATTCCCTGGAATCATTGGAGCTGGTGGAGTTTGTGGAAGCCGCATAGCCTGAGGAGCCCATGGTTACTATGGAGCCCAAGGAAGTTTGTGGAGTCTGTGCAGTCCCCTGAAGGACAGGGAAACTGTGAAATCTGTGAGAATATAGAGACCTGTGGAACCAATGGTGCTGATGGAGCCCATGAAGGCTGTGAAACACGAAGAGGTCTTTGGAGACTGTGCAGGCCTGAGGACCCTCTGGAGCCCATGGCTCATCTGCAGGCCTAGGTAACCTGTGGAACCGATGAAGGCCTGTGGAGCCTGTACAGGTCTATAGACCCCATGGAGCCTATTTCGACTGTGCAGGCCTACAGAACATATGGAGCCTATGGAGCCATTGGAGCTCATGGAATCCATGGAGACTGTGGAGACTGTAGAGCCTGTATATTGCATGGAAGCCATTGAGCTTGTGCAGGCTCAGGGTGCTGGCAGAGACTGTTGAGGTCATGGAGGAATGTGGATCCCGTGGAGCCCATGGAGGTTATGTAGGCCCATGAAGTGTGTGAAGGCTGTAGATTCTGAAGAAGCTGAGGATCATGTGGAAGCCTATGAAGTCTGTTGAGCCCATTTTGGGGCATCAAGCCTGTGAGGCCTGTGCATACTCATGGACTCTGTGGAGAATGGTTGCCTGTGGAGGTTGTGCAGGTACATGGGTGCCATGGAAGCCTTTGGAGCCTCTGGAGGCCCATGGAGCATGTTGAACCTTTGAAGCCAATTGAGACCGTGCAGTCTATGCAAGCCCATGGAGCTGATGGTGCCCTTGGAGCCTAAGGAGTTCAATGGAGTCTGTGGAACTTGTGTATCCTGTGGAATCTGTGAAGTCTGTTCAGACTGTGAAGTACATGGAGTCCAAAAGTACAGGGAACCTGTGTATACTGTGGAACCCATGAGGCCTGTGGAGCCCTTGGAACCTGTGTAAACTGTGGAGTCTATGGAGCCTGTGGAGCTTGTGGAGCTTGTGGAGTCTGTGGAGGCCTGGGCAGTCTCTGCAGATATATGGAGCCTGTGGAGCCTTTGGAATTCATGGACGACTGTGGAGCCTGTGCTTACCAATGAAACCTGTGGAGTCCATGAAGCCTGCGGAGCCTGTACATACCCATGGAGCGTGTGGACCATGTGGAAACCAAGGAACTCGTGGATGCTGTGTAGGCCAGTGGAACCTGTGCAAACTGTTAAGCCCATGGAACCAGTGGAGCTGGTGGAGTTTGTGGAAGCCATGGAGCCCAAGGAGCCAATGGATACTATGGAGCTCAAGGAGACTTGTAGAGCCTGTGCAGTCTTCTGAAGTACAGGGAGACTGTGAAGTCTGTGAGAATATAAAGGCCTCTGGAACCCATGGAGCTGATGGTGTCCTTGGAGGCTGTGAAACATGTGGAAGTCTGTGGAGACTGTGCAGGCCTGAGGACCCAGTGGAGCCCATGACACCTCTGCAGGCCTGGGTAACCTGTGGAGCCCATGGAGGCCTATTGAGCCCGTACAGGTCTATAGTCCTCATGGAGCCTATGTCAACTGTGCTGGCCTGTGGAACATGTGGTTCCCATGGAGCCCATGGAGGTTATGTAGGCCCATGAAGCCTGTGAAAGCAAAGCAGCCACGTAATAAATATCTTCTTTACTTTACAAAAGCGAAGAACATCTGCATTGGCTGATCATTTGGTAAAAGCAGGGTATTGACATTGTGAGTGAAAGCAATTGCATAGCAGCCAGGGAACATGTGTCTTACTTACCTTTCAAAGATGAAGCACCTCCTGCATTTACAGAGTGTTATGTAAAACCAGTATTTTGAAGGTGATTCTAAAAAATAATGCATACCAGCAAATGAAACACAAACCTTACTTAGATTTGAAAAGTGAAGAAACTACTGCATTGGCATAGCGTTAGGTAAAAGCACTGTTTTGACATTAGTTGTAAGTGAAAAGAACAGCATAGCAGACAAGGCAACAAATATGTTTCTTACTTTGCAAACATGAAGAAGATCCTGGATTCACAGAGAATTTGATTAAATCCCGGGTTTTGAAGGTGATTATAACTCCAAGCAAGTGCATAGCAGCCAATAAAATGAGTATCTTGCTTAGTTTTGAATACTAGAGAAACCACTACATTGGTGTATCATTAGGTAAACGCGGTGCTTTGATAGTGCTTGTAAGTGAAAACAAGGGCCTAACAGCCAAGGAAACAAGCATCTTTATTACTTTACAAACATGAAGAGCCTCCAGGATTCACAGAGCTTTAGGTTAAAAACAGGATTTTGAAGTTGATTGAAACTCCAAGAAGTGCAAACCCGTCAATGAAATTAATATCCTCCTTAGTTTTAAAGACTGAATAAACAACTGCAATGGCATGACATTATATAAAAGCAGTATTTTGACATTGACTGTGAGTGAAAGCAAGTGCATAGCAGTGAAACAAACAAGAATTTTCCTTACATTTCAATCTTGAAGTGACTCCTGCATTCACAGAGAGTTAGATGAAGCCAGTGCCTTGAAGTTAATTGTAAGTGAAAACAGGTGCAAAGCAGCCAATGAAATAACTTACTATACTGTTTCTCTAAACTGAAGAACTGACTGCATTCACTGAGCATTAGGGAAAAACAGTGCTTTGAAGTTGATTGTTAGAGGAAACATGTGCTTAGCAGCAAAACAAACGAGAAACTAACTTATATTTTAAAAGTGAAGTAACTGTAATATTGACTTAGAAAAATCAGAGTTTTGACATTGGTTGTAAGTGAAAAAATGGACAAGGCAGCCAAGAAAATAAGTACCTTATTTACTTTACAAAAGTGAAGAACCTCTGCATTGGCATAGCTTTAGGTAAAAGCAGGGTTTTGACATTGATTGTGAGTGAAAGCAAGTGGATAGCAGCAATACAAGTATCTTACTTACATTTCAAATGACGTATCAACTGCATTCACAGAGAATTAGGTGAAACCATTGTCTTCAAGTTGAATGTAAGTGAAAACCCGTGCAAAGCAGCCAAGTGAAACAAGTTTTCTTATTGGTTCCATAAACTGAAGAACCAACTCCATTCACTGACTTTTAGGGAGAAGCAGTGCTTTGAAGTTGATTATAAGTGAAAACACCAGCAGAGCAGCAAAAGAAACTATAATCTTACTTAGATTTCAAAAGTGAAGAAACTGCAGCATTGGCATAGAAAAAGCAGGGTGATGATATTTGCTGTAAGTGAAAACAAGGGCATAGCAACCAAGAAAAGAAGTATCTTATTTACTTTAGAAAAATGAAGAACCTCTGCATTGGCAGAGCATTAGGTAAAAGCAGGGTTTTGGCATTTTGAATGAAAGAAAATGCATAACAGCCAGGGAAACAAGGATGTTACTTACCTTTCAAATTTGGAGTACTTCCTGCATTCACAGAGTGTTAGGTAAAACCAGTGTTCTGACAGTGATTGTAAGGGAAAATACTTTTGCACAGCAGCAAATGAAACACAAATCTTACTTAGATTTCAAAAGTGAAGAAACTACTGCATTGGCCATAGCATTAGGTAAGCACAGTGTTTTGACATTGCCTTTAAGTGAAAACATGGTCATAACACCAACGGAAACAAGAATATTTCTTACTTACAAACGTGAAGAACCTTCTGGACTCAGAGAGCTTTAGGTTAAAACCAGGATTTTGAAGTTGATTGTAATTTGAAGAATTGGATAGCTGCCAATGAAATGAGTATCCTGCTTAGGTTTGAAAAGTGAAAGAAACCACTGCATTGGCATAGCATTAGGTAAATCAGTGTTTTTACGTTGATTGTGAGAGAAAGCAAGTGAACCGCAGCCAAACTAACAAGTATATTAATGACTTTTCAAACTAGAAGTACCTCCTGCATTCACAGAGTGTTAGGTGAAACCCGTGTCTTGAAGTTCATTGTAAGTGAAAACATGTGCAAAACGGCCAATGAAAGAAGTTTCTTTATTGCTCCTCTGACCTGAAGTACTGACTACATTCATGGAGCATTAGGCAAAAGCAATGTTTTGAAGTTCATTGGAAGTGAAAACTCATGCCAAGCTGCAAAAGAAACAAGAATCTTACTGAGATTTCAAAAGCGAATAAACTGCACATTGGCAGAGAAAAAGCAGAGTTTTGATATTTGTTGAAAGTGAAAAGAAGTGCATAAGAGCCAAGGAAAGAAGTGTCTTATTTACTTTACAAAAGTGAATAACCTTTGCATTGGCAGAGCTTTAGGTAAAAGTAGGGTTTTGACATTGTGAGTGAAAGCAAGTGCATAGCATTCAGGGAAACAAGTATCTCACTTTCCTTTCAAAGATAAAGTACCTCCTGCATTCACAGAGAATTAGGTAAACGGGTGTTTTCAAGGTGATTGATAGTAAAAATACCTGCATAGCAGCAAATGAATAACAAATCTTAATTAGATTTCTAAATTGAAGGAACTACTGCATTGTTATAGTGTTAGGGTAAAGCAGGGTTATGACATTGATTGTAAGTGAAAACAATGGCATAGCAGCAAAGGAAAGAAGTGTCTTATTTATTTTAGAAAAGTGAAGAACCTCTGCATGGGCAGAGCATTAGATAAAAGCATGGTTTTTACATATTGAGTGAAAGAAGTGCATAGCATCCAGAAAAACAAGTATCTTATGTTCTCCATAATTCACAGAGTTTTAGGTAAAACCAGGGTTTTGAATGTGATTGTAAGTGAAAACACAGGCATAGTAGCAAATTGAACGCAAAGCTTGCTTAGATTTCAAAAGTGAAGAAACTTCATTGGCAGAGCATTATGTAAAAGTAGTGTTTTGACATATTGAGTGAAAGCAAGTGCATAGCAGCCAGGAAAACAAGTATCTTATGTACCTTTCAAACTTGAATTACCTCCTTCATTCACAGTGTGTTCAGTAAAACCAGGGTTTTGAATGTGAATGTAACTGATAACACATGCACAGTAGCAAACAAAACACAAATCTTACTTAGATTTCAAAAGTGAAGAAACACTGCATTGGCATAGCATTAGGTAATGCCCGTGTTTTGACATGGTTGTTAGTGAAAACAGGGGCATAGCAGTAGAGGAAACAAGTGTCTTTCTTTCTTTACTAATGTGAAGAAACCACCTGGATTCATAGAGTTTTAGGTTAAAGGCAGGATTTTGAAGTTGATTGTAACTCCAAGCAAGTACAAGCGCTGCCAATGAAATGAGTATCCTGCATAGTTTTGAAAACTGCAGAAACCACAGCATTGGCATAGCATTAGGTAAAAGAAGTGTCTTTACATTGATTGTGAGTGAAAGTAAGTGTATAGCAGCCAAACTAACAGTTACCTTACTTAAATTTCAAACTTGAAGTTCCTTCTGTTTTCAAAGAACGTTAGGGGAAACTATGGCTTTGAAGTTGATTGTAAGTGAAAACACATGCAAAGCACCCAATGAAGGAAGTTCATTTATTGGTTATCTAAAGTGAAGAACCAACTGCATTCGCTGAGCATTAGGGAAAGGCATTGCTTTGAAGTCGATTGTAAATAACATCAGATGCATAACAGCAAAAGAAACTAAAATCTTACCTAGTTTTCAAAGTAGAAGAAATTGCCGCACTGGCATAGAAAAAGGAGTGTTTTGACATTGGTTAAAAGTGAAAACACGTGCAAAGCAGCCAATGAAAAAGGTTTCTTTATTGGTTCTCTAAACTAAAGAATTGACTGCATTCACTGAGCTTTAGGGAAAAAGTGCTTTGAAGTTCATTGTAAGTGAAAACACGTGCAGAGAAGCAAAAGAAACTAGAACCTTCTTTAGATGTCAAAGTGAAGAAATTGCTACATTGGAATAGATAAAGCAGTGTTTTGACATTGATTGTATGTGAAAATAAGTGCATACCAGCCAAGGAAAGAAATATCATATTTACTTTAGAAAAATGAAGATCTTCATCTTTGGCAGAGCATTAGGTAAAAGCCGGGTTATGACACTGTGAGTGAAAGCAATTGCACAGCAGCCAAGGAAACAAGTATCTTACTTCTCTTCCAAAGATGAAGTACCTCGTGAATTCACAGAGCATTAGGTAAAACCAGTGGTTTGAAGGTGATTGTAAGTGAACTCATGCATAGCAGCAAATGAAACACAAACCTTATTTAGATTTCAAAAGTGAAGAAACTACTGCATTGGCACAGTGTTAGGTAAAAGCATTGTTTTGACATTGGTTGTAAGTGAATCAAGGGCATAGCAGCCAAGGGAACAAATATCTTTTTTACTTTACAGAAGTGACAAAACTCGTGGATTCCCAGAGCTTTAGGTGAAAACAAGGATTTTGAAGTTGATTTTAACTCCAAGAAGTGCAAAGCTGCCAATGAAATGAGTATTCTATTTAGTTTTGAAAACTGAAGATACCACAGCATTGGCAAATCATTAGGTAAAAGTGTGTTTTGACATTGATTGTGAGTGAAAGTAAGTTCATAGCAGCCAAACTAACAAATATCTTACTTAATATTCAAACTTGAAGTACCTTCTGCATTCACAGACAGTTAGGTGAAACCAGTGTTTTGAAGTGAATTGTAAGTGAAAACACGTGCAAAGCAGCCAATGAAACAAGTTTCTTTATTGTTTCTCTAAAGTGAATGACCACTGCATTCACTGAGCATTAGGGTATGGCATTGCTTTGAGGTTGATTGTCAGTCAAAACACGTGCATAGCAGTCAAAGAAATTAGAATCTTACTAAGATTTCAAACTGAAGAAACCACTGCTTTGGAATAGAAAAAGCAGGGTCAGGCATTGGTTGTATGTGAAAACAAGTTCATAGCAGCCAAGGAAAGAATTATCTTATATATTTTACAAAAATGAAGAACCTCTGCTTTGACAGAGCATTATGTAAAAGCAGGATTTTCACATTGTGAGTGAAAGCAAGAGCATAACACCAGGGAATCAAGGATTTTACTTACCTTTCAAAGATGAAGTACCATGTGAATTCCCAGAGTGTTAGTTAAAACGAGTGTTTTGAAGGTGATGTAAGTGAAAACACATGCATAAGATCAAATGAAACGCAAATCTTACTTACATTTCAAAAGCGAAGAAACTACTTCATTTGTATACCATTAGGTAAAAGCGGTGTTTTGACAGTACTTGTACGTGAAAACAAGGGCGTAACATCCAAGGAAACAAGTATCTTTCTTACTTTAGAAAAGTGAAGAACCTCCAGGAGTCACAGAGTGTTAGGTTAAAACCAGGGTTTTGAAATTGATGGAAACTCCAAGATGTGCAACACTGCCAATGAAATGAATATCCTCTTTAGTTTTGAAAACTGAAGAAACCACTGCATTGACATAGCATTATGTAAAAACAGTGTTTTGGCATTGATTGTGTGTGAAAGCAAGTGCATAGCAGCCAAACTAACAAGTATCTTACTTACATTTCTATCTTGATGTGCTTCCTGCATTCTCAGAGAGTTAAGTGAAGCCAGTGCCCTGAAGTTGATTGTAAGTGAAAACAGGTGAAAAGCAACCAATGAAATAAGTTTCTATACTATTTCTCTAAACTGAAGAACCAACTGCATTCACCAAGCATTAGGGAAAAGCAGTGCTTTGAAGTTGATTGTAAGAGGAAACACGTGCTTAGCAGCAAAAGTAATGAGAAACTACCTTAGATTTCAAAAGTGAAGTAACTGCAACATTGATTTCAAAAATGCAGAGTTTTGACATCGGTTGTAAGTGACAACAAGTGCATAGCAACCAAGTTAAGAAGACTCATATTTACTTTACAAAAGTGAACAATCTCTGCATCGGCAGAGCATTAGTTATCTGCAGGATTTTGATATTCTAAGTGAAAGAAAGTGCTTAGCAGCTTGGGAAAAAGTATCTTACTTACCTTTCACAGATGAAGTACATCCTGCATTCACAGAGTATTAGGTAAATGCAGTGTTTTGAATGTGATTCTAAGTGAAAATCCATGCATAGTAGCAAATGAAACAAAAATCTTATTTAGATTTCAAAAGTGAAGAACTACTGCATTGGCATAGTGTTAGGTAAAGATAGTGTTTTGACAGTGGTTGTAAGTGAAAACAAGGGTATAACAGCCAAGGAAAGAAGTATCTTATTTACTTTACAAAGTGAAGAATATGCATTGGCAGAGCATTAGGTAAAAGAAGGGATTATTCATTGTGAGTTAAAGCAAGTGCATAGCAGACAGGGAAACAGTATCTTAATTACCTTTCAAAGATGAAGTACCTCCTGCATTCACAAAGTGTTAGGTAAAACCAGCATTTTGAAGGTGATTGTAAGTGAAAACACATACATAGCAGCAAATGAAACACAAATCTCATTGGGATTTGTGAAGTAAAGAGAATACTGCACG
>JAKSZT010050937.1:0-14900 GCA_026826555.1 Tolypeutes matacus | reverse complement strand
ATAAATTAAATGAGATGGCTGGAGAGATTAAGAATATTAAAATGACATTGGATGAGCACAAAGAATTTGAAAGCATACATAGAAAAATAGCAGATATTACAGGAATGAAAGGTGCAATAAATGAAATAAAAAATGCATTGGAACCATATAACAGCAGATTTAAGGAGGCAGAAGAAAGGATTGGTCAGCTTGAAAAATTAGCCTCCAAAAGCAAACATACAAAAGAACAGATAAAGAATAGAATGGAAAGAATTGAACAAGGTCTCAGGGAATTAAGCAGCAGCAAGAGATGTGCAAATATTATGTGTCATGGATGTCCCAGAAGAAAAGGGAAAGGGGACAGAAGGAATATTTGAAGAAATAACTGTAGAAAATTTCCCAGCCCTATTGAAGGACATAGATATCTGTGTCCAAGAAGCAGAATGTACTCCCATCCAAATAAATCTGAATAGACCAACTCTGAGACACATACTAATCAGAAAGTCAAATGCCAAAGACAAAGAAATAATTCTGAGAGCAGCAAGAGGAAAGCAATGCATAACATATAAGGGATACCCAATAAGATTAAATGTCAATTTCTCATCAGAAACCATGGTGGCAAGAAGACAGTTGTATGATATATTTAAGATACTGCAAGAGAAAAACTTTCAGCCAAGAATGTTATATCTGGCAAGATTGTCTTTCAAAAATGAGGGCAAGTTTAGAATATCCACACACAAACAGAAACTGAGAGAGTTTATAACAAAGAAACCAGCCTTGCAGGGAATACTAAAAGGTGTGCTACATTCTGAAAAGAAAAGACAGGAGAGAGAGGTTTGGAAGAGAGCCTAGAAATGAAGATTATATCAGTAAAAATAACTAAAATTCTCAAAAGGGTGGTGAAAATATAATATGAGAGCTAAATCCCAAAGGTCAAAAATGGGTGAAAAAAGAACTGTCTTTACAGTAATAACATTGAATATTAATGGATTAAACTCTACAATCAAAAGACACAGACTGGTGGAATGGATAAGAAAATATGACCCATCTATATGCTGTCTGCAACAACTCACCTTAGAACCAAAGATACTAATAGATAGACACTGAAAGGCTGGAAAAAGATATTCCACACGTGCAGTAACCAAAAAAAAAAAAAAAAGCTGGAGTAGCTATACTTGTATCATATGAAACAGACTTTAAATGACACTAGTAATGCACAAACAGGAGGAAGTCAGAAAAAAAATTCCATTTACAATAGCAACTAAAAGAATCATATATTTAGGAATAAACTTAACTGAGGATATAAAGCACTTGTATTCTGAAAACTACAATGCATTTTTAAGTCTGAAAAAGATCTAAATATTTGGAAGAATATTCCATGCTTATGGATTGGAAGACTAAATATCATCAAGATGTCAATTCTACCCAAAATTTTTTAAAGATTTATTTTGTTAATTTATTTCTCCCCACAATCTCACTGTCTGTGCTTACTGTGTCTGTTAGTTATGTGCTTGTCTTCCCTTTTATTAGGAGGCACTGTTAACCCAAAAAGGGACCTTCCATGTGGGAGGGAGATGCTTAATCACTTGAGCCACCTCTGCTCTCCACTTTGTTGTATCTCTCATTATGTTTTCTTCCTAGTGTCTCTCATTATGTCAGCTCACCATGCCAGGCTGTCACATCAGCTCACTGCCTTGCTTGTCCTCCCCAGGAGGCACCAGGAACCAAACCCAGGAACTCCCATGTGGTAGGTGGGAGCTCAATCACTTGAGTCACATCCACTTCCCTATCCAAATTGATATACAGATTCAATGCAATCCCGATAAAAATTCCACCAGCAGTTTTTAAATAAATGGAAAGCACAATTATCAAATTTATTTGGAAGGGTAAGGGGTCCCGAATAGCCAGAAACACCTTAAAAAGGAAAAGCAAAGTTGGAGTACCCTCACATCTGGACTTTAAGTCATATTACCTAACTAATGTGGTAAAAAGAGCATTGTACTGTCATAAAGACAGACACATAGACCAATGGAACCAAATTGATGGTTCAGAAACAGACCCTCATATCTATGGTCAAGTGATTTTTGACAAGCCTGTCAAATCCACCCAGCTCAGGCAGAACAGTCCATTCAACAAATGATGCTGGGAGAATTGGATATCCATAGCCAAATGAAAGAAAGAGGACCCCTGTCTCACACTTTATACAAAATCTAATTCAAAATGGGTCAAACACCTAAATATAAAAGCAAGACCCATAAAGCTTCTAGAAGAAATTGTAGGAAAACTTCTTCGAAACCTGGTGGTAGGTGGTAGATTCTTAAAGGAGATAAGAGGAGGACTGAGATGGGCTATTTATGCTTAATGTATGTAGGTGTTTTAATTAACTTTACTATAAAACTGTAGAAGTGTATACAGTTGATGGTAACACATTATAGTGAGTAATAGCTGGTTTATAAATGGGAATGTGGCTGGAAAGAGTAGTCTAAGGATGTAAATGTCAATTGAAAGAATGCTAGAGAATAATCTATGGGTTGAGTAACACAATAAACCCAGAGGTGGGTGAGAATTGTGGTTGGTGGTACAGATGCAAGAGTGTTCTTTGTGAGCTAGAGCAGATGTACATCACTAGTGCAAGGTGGTGGGAATGTGGAGAAGCATGGGAAAAATACAACTGGAGTTGTTGGAAACGATGCTGAGAGCCAAAGCATAAAGGGCTAATCATTTAGAAAGCATGCTTTCTGGCAGAGAAACATTAGTAAATGTCTCTGAGGGCACTGCATACTGCAGACATCAGTAGGAGGAGGCAGAGCGGAACGAACTCACCACTAAGAAGTTATTGTCTGAATTCCTAAGAAAGATTATCTAGGAACACAGAAACAGGCAGCGCTCTTACGTGCCAGGTAGAGGAACTAGCGAAGGACGCCCTACTATAATTATCAACTTTGTAGTATAAAAAGCAGCTTCAGCCTAAATAAACTTGCCTACATTCCACATGGAGTGAGGTCCCCTGATCTCAGTCTTTATTTTCTCTTCTTCATTCCTGGCACTGTCTAACTCCATGCTGAATTACAACAGTAAACCAATGGACTGTGGTTAACAGCAATACTGTAATATTCAGGCAGCTATGCCAAAGATATACTTTGTTGATAATGGGGGAGTATGGAAAAAGTGTGCCAAATGTACACCATGGACCATGATTAGTGGTATTAGTCTGATGATATTATCTCATAATCTCTAACAAATGTCCCACCATGGTGTGGTGTGTTGATAGATGGATATTGTATGGGAATTATGCACATGTGCATGGTTGTTTTGAAAGTGCATAACTGCTGTAATAAAAATATATATTAAAAAGTAATAATAGGGTGTGTTGGAGGGAAGTACACCAAATATAAGATATGGACTATAGTTAATAGTAAGATTTAATGATATTCTTTAATAATTTGTAACAAAATTCTCACAACAGTGCAAGGTGTTGGTGTTGTGTTGATGTATGGAACCCCTGTGTGCTGTTAAGCATGTTTGCTTTGTAAGCTCACAAATTTATACACTTATTGTTTATGTGTGTTCATGAATAAGTGATATAATAATAATAATAGGGTGGGTTAGGGGAAAAATACACCAAATGTAAGATATTTTGTTAGTAGTAATATTTTGAGGATGCTCTTTCATCATTAGTTAAAAATGTTTCACAACAATGCAAGGAATTGGTGGTGGGGTGAGGTATGAGAGCCCTGTATGATGTTATGTATGTTTGTTTTGTAAGTTCACAACTATTACTATACACTTATTGTTTATGTATGTTTATGTAAGGGTGATATACTTCAATAAATTTATATATATATTATATATATATATATATATATATATATATAAATACACATGTGCTATAAAGGGAGTACAGAGTAGGCAAAGAGAGGAAATTATCAAAGAATGATATCAAAGAAATAGTACAAAAATTGTTCAGAGCTTAAAGGATAACTTTAAATTGACAGGCTTAGGGTCAAATGGAACTAAAAAGACCCTCATCCTACAATATTATTGTGAGGGGGAGTAGGATGGGGGCTTGGGTTGGACTCTCCATGGAACTGAGGGGAAGGTTGGAGGAAACAGCAGGTGAACTCAGGGGATTTGCAGGTCTGTGTTTAAAACTGCAATGGTGGGAATGTTCTTTTGGCAAATATGGCAGGGGAGGATCACTGGGAGGGGCATCAGGGGTGGGATGATATGTGGGGTAGGATGAATCTGAGGCATGACTTTATGGAAGATGAAAGTGTTCATCTTGTCATAGTGTATTATCTCAGTGGGTGGAGACCCACACAATAAACAAGAAAATATTAAACTCCCATCCTGGGGAGTACTGCTATGTTCTCAATTAGAGGGGCAAGAATCTCTGGATAACAAAGGCAGTGCCTAATAAAAGAAAACAGACCAATATGTCAAGCCCTCAATATTATTGCATGTAACTATGAACATTATTCTTCAAAAATTGAAATTTAGTGTTTACCATAGACCCTGAGGGGGAGGGGGGAGTGTGGCAGTTTGATATTATTTGTGAATTCCAAAAAGAGATATACATTATGTTTGCAAACTTCTCTGTTCTGGGCAGGATACCCTTTGATTGTATTATATTCAGCTGAAATGCCTTTGATTAAATTATTTTAAGATTTGGGTTTTGATTCAACCATGTCAGTAGGGAGGAACTCAGGGTTGAGTCTCCACCAACTTGCTGGGCTATGTAAATGGATATTCAATAAAAAAGGCACATAGAAAAAGATACAGATGAAGGGAGTTCCATAGACATAGAAGGGAAGAAAACTTTGATCCTGCAGCCTGGAGAAGAGAGATGAGCCTTTCACCCAATAGTTTGCAGCTGAAGAGAACAGAGCAGCTGAGCCCTATGCCAGCCTACAACTGAGAAGCTAGGCCCACAGAGCCTTAAGAGGAAAAAGGAAGGCTGAACCCTCACAGACATCACCCATGATCTTGTTTCAACACATGGCAACTGACTGTTGGGGAGAAATCAACCTTGAATAGGACTCTTTAGGGCCTTGTCTCTGTAAGATTTTACTCCAAATATATACCCTTTATAAAAGCCAACAAAATTCTGATACTTTTCATCAGCACCCCTTTGGCTGACTAATACAGGGAAGGAAGAATAGAATAGATAGAACATAGGGCATTTACAGGGCATTGGAATTCTTCTGCATGATCTTACAGTGATGGACACAGGACAATTTAAATTTTGTCTAAACCTATAAAAGTGTACTGGGAAAATGCAAACCACTGACCATGGTTAGTAGCAATGCTTTGATATTTCGCATCAATTGTTACAAATGTACCATACATATGTAAAATGTTATTAATGGGGGAGAGTGAGAGGTGTTTGTGTATATGGGAATCCCCTGCATTTTCTATGTGACTTTTCTGTAACCTAAAGCTTCTTTGAAAATAAAATGAATAAAATAATTCACTGGGGGAACATACAGAAAAAATTTTCACTGTACATAATAGATAACATAGGAATGAAAGATACAATGAAATTTTTTAATTTTATTATTTTACTTTTATTTTTTCTATATATTTTGTTTTCTGACTACACTTATTTATTTTTGGCTTCATCTTGGGGGAGATTTTGGATCACAGAAAGGTCACAACTGTGGCAGTGGAGGATCACTGCGCAGGGTGTCAGTGATGGGAAAATATGTGGGGAGTGGTGAACATAGGGCATGCCTCTATGGCATATGAGTATGTTGAAGTGGTCATGGGGCACTGTCTCAGTGGATGGAGATCCACACAACAACTGAAAAAATATTGAATTCCCATCCTGTGAAGTCCTGTTACATTCTCCAATAGAGTGGCAAGAATCCCCCACGTACATGTGCAGTGCCTAGTGAAGGAGGACAGACCATTATGCCAGTCTCTTTCTATTGATGGTTGTAGTTATGAAACGTGTTATTGTGAAATTGAACCTTAAATTAGCATTATATTTTGCCTAAGAGTTATCTCATAAAAGCCTCCTTGTTTCTCAAATGTGGTCTCTCTCTAAGCCAAACTCAGCATATAAATGCACTACCTTCTCCCAAGGGTGGAGCCATGACTCCCAGGGATTAGCATCTCTGTCAGTGAGGGATTATTACCAAGCACTGGCCAGCAACAAATCTGGGAAAATAGCTGGACCAAAAGGGGGAAATATTAAATACCAATGAGATTTTATGGTAAAGAGACTTCAAAGTGAGTCAGGAATACCAGATGTTACACGTGACACTTATGCATGTCTCAGCAGGATCTCCTTGACTGCCACAGTAAACAGTGCTTCAAACACTGGGCTCCTGAAGGCTCTGGAGGCATCCAGACAAGCAGTGCAGACAATCTCAGGAATTCAGCACTATCAATGGGACTTACTTAGGAATATATCCTCCCCAATATAACAATTAGATTTATTTATAATTTCCCTACACATGGCTCTTCTGTCTTTTATTTGAACCTATAATTAGCTCTATATTTATTACATATATGTCCCAGAGACTTAAACCTTCAGTCTGCTCATATGCCAGTTGAGCCGTGAATCTCAGCAAAGTTGCAACACCTACTCACCAGTTCATCAGACTCACCCAGAACAACTAACAAAAGGATGATGATGGACAATGCCCATCCCAGGAAGTGGAGAGTGTCTGTAACTGCAAGCAATACAAGTCCATCCATCTGCCCCATGGGATCTAAGCCCTCTCTCAATCAAAGACAGGATGGACATCACCATCCCAAAATCCTCGATTGAAGAATGAACAAACATAGATGGAGAAAGCAACAATGGACTAAAGTAGACATGATTATTGTAGCAATGGAAGAATTTGTACCATTGATATAAATACAGTGGCCACCAGAGGTTCTGAGGGGAGGGAGAAGGAAGAATAGGTACAACATAGGGACAGTTTTGAGATATTGGAATTGTCCTGCATGACATCACAATGATGGATCTAGGCCATTATACGTTTTTGTCAAATCCTATAAAATTGTACGGGGCAAAGTGTAAACTATAATGTAAGTTATGGTCCTTGGTTAGTACAATGCTTCACCATGTGTTCATCAATTTTAATAAATGTACTACACTAATGAAAGATGTTGCTAATGTGGGAAAGTGTGAGAGGGGGAGGGGGTGGGGTATATGGGAATCTCCTGTAGTTTTGATGTAATATTTATGTAATCTAAATCCTCTTTTTAAATAATTTTAAAAATTAAAAAAAAGACTCTCACCCTAGAATATTATTGTGAAATTTCACACCACCATGATTAAAAATAAAAACAGATTTGTTAAAAAGGTTATTTGAAAATGTTTGGAAATGAATAGAAATGGTTAAAGCATTAAACAAATGCAAACATCTAGACAAAATATTAGCAAAATGAATCTTGTAATGAAAAAAAAAATTATACCTCAAAAAACAAACAAACAAACAAACAAACTAAAAGAAACCCCCCAAAACAAGAAAACAAAGCAAAAAAACAAAAGGGAAATATAAAAACAAAATATTGAAAACAAAATGAAAACAAAAAAATAAAAAGAATTTAAATGTCCTCTGTAAGAAAAATAAACCTGTGAAGGTTTAAACAGCAGAAAAATATCTGAATCATCAGCAAACAACACTGCAAAATACAAAACAGTATTATAATACCTTCAAGTGGCTGAGGGAATACTATTTTCAACTCTGAATTCTCTTCCTGTCAAATTGCTAATCAATTGTGAGGACAGATTAGAACACTGAACTTTATCTCCCAGGCACCTCATCTTGCAAAGTTCACTGAAGACATTTTCTAACAAGACAATGGAGTCCTGAGAGAGAAGAAGATACAACTGAGGAAGCAGTGGAGCAAACCCAGAGAGGCAGTTGAGTATCTCTCAGTCAGGAGGTGCCACCCCAGGCCTAGGGAGGCCTCACTCCAGATGTAAACAGGAAGAAGGACAGTGGCCAGCAGGGAGGTCTTCAGATGGAAATCTCAAAATACTGGGAGCAATTAAGGATGTGATAAAAGTAAATAATGTAAGAGAAAAGAAAGGCAAAGAGAACCTCCAGGAAAACGAAAGGTTGAAGAGAAAAAAATTCACTCAGTCAACTCAGTATGTGTTTCACTGTGTGTATATCAAACCCTCTATCAGAGAGCAATTTCATGAAGTCCCCAGTAATAAGCCATCCTTCAATCAATGTAACCAAACTCACACTACAAATGAATCATATAGCTGTAAAAAAAAAATAAAATAAACACATATATAAAACCTTAGAATACTAGGGAATTTATATGATAGGATGAATTGATAGTGTCAATATCTTCCTAACAAGGTGGGAAACTGCAAGATTTTGCTATATTTTAAGGAATTCAATACTACAATGATAAGTAGGAAAGAAGCTACAGTAATATATTCCTATCATGGGATGAGGGTGCAGGAGAGCTGGGAAGTCTAAGAAGCTCACACTTTCTGTCCAATTGGTGGTAACAGGTGAGGTCAGGGAGCACTGGAGCGGGGCGGGGAGCAGAGGGGCAGCAGCTCTTTCCTTTTAACTCCTACACTGTCTTACTCTTTAGCCACGTGCATATTTCATTGCACAAAATAAATTAAATTTAATCAGAAATAACTTCAGGAAGAGCCTCTGTTCCAGTGACACAAGTTCTAAGTCTAATCAGACAATACTGGATGAAAGTGAACATCCTGTTCCTTCCACCCTACTGCACCCTCAAACAAGAGGTGAGGGGGTCATGGCACCCATTGCAAAAGTAATTGTCCTGTTTAGAGCAGACTTACCTGTGGGGCTGGGATCACCCAGGGCAGCAAGGGGCACACCTGCACTGGTGTTGGGATGGTGCATAATGAAGTCCAGCTCCTGACCTTGGACCAGCTGCCTACCCTGGAAAGAAACCTCTGTGGATCAGCCATGATCCTGACTTGGCCAGTGTGGGGTCTTCCAGGTTGCAGCTAGCAGTCAGAGTGCAGAGGCCAGACCCAGGGCAGATGGGAGTTCAGGAGGCAGTATGAAGGCCCAAACACTCCACCAACATCTCAGATACCTGTAGGACAAGCATACACCAACCCTCAGTGGGCAGAGGCTCCTGCAGGCTGGCACCTGGGAAGAGACTCCTGCAACATTTGGGAATCTGGGTTCCCATCTGGGCTCAGTCCTGACTGGCTATGGGGCCCACACATCAGGAGTCACACTGTGCTCCTCTGTCCTCCTGCAGCATGTGAGAGTAGAGGACTAGAGGCTGGGCCTGAGGGGCTGGCCCCAGGGACAATTAATTAAGATGGTTTCTGGAAACCTGAAACTCATTAGCAGTTGTGTTTAGAATTGCTGCAAATGGAGCACTGGTAGAAGACTGAAAACTGAGAAGGATTAGCAACGGCCTCAAAGCAGAGTCAACAAAGGATGGTGTGTTAAATCAACATCAAGCAGCAAGTAACTAGTAATTTATGAATTAATATTCATCATACATTCACTGTCTCTCAGACTGAGCTCCAAGCCTTTGGTTACCCCACATAATCTCTGCAGCCACTCAAAAGGTCCCATCACTAGCCCCATTTCACATGTGGGAAAACAGAGGCTTAGAGAGGTCAGATGAACCTGTCTAAGGTCACAAAGCAAGGTGGGTCAGGCCTAGAAGTGAACCAGCTTGGCCAGGATGGGCCACAGCCTTCGCTTGAGTCCCAGTCCTGCCCCAGCCTGCTGCATGGGTCACCAGCACCCTCATTATTGTTCTGGAAGCTTTGAACTCATCAAAGGAGGAGCAGAGGGGGCAGGGGCAGTGCTTGGAAATGGCACCTGGGGCAGAGGAGGAACTTAGAAAATGTTAGTTTAACTAACTCAATGGCATTTGAAAACACAAAATACTAGAAATATATGACAGTGACAACTGCATATTATACCTTTTCCTAAGTCTGTCTCCCATTGTTAGAAGGAAGCTGCCCCTAACTACAGACATAGGGGCTCCTTCCATCCTGGAGTACAGCTGTCTGTGCTCCCAGCCTCCAAGGACCACCCTGTCCCAGCCTTGCAGTACCATCCTCAGAGCAGATCAGGGTCTGAACAGGTGAGGTGGTCCTGCTGGTACCTGAGAGCCAATGGCTTTGAGAGGGTCTCATATCCAGCAAATTCTGAGGCCAGGGCCAGTGGTTCCCACAGTCCCTGTGTGGCCTCTGGGGATTGTGAAGTGTCACTTCCCTGACTTCCTGCTGAAAGGAAGGCAGAGTCAGAGGGAAGTGAGGCTAGGAGCTCTACTGCTCTGTGTCCTTCCCCCAGCATAGTTAGGTGTTCTGAGCAGGAAAGAGCATCCACTGATTGGGAGACAGTGTCACCACTGCTTCAATTCACTGTCCTTCATTGTTCAGTCTGTCTTCAGTTTAACCAACAAACCAGAATTATGAATCCTGGACACCCCAAACCATGGCATTGGGTTCAACAGGCCCCTCCACCTGGCTACAACACAGGACTGTCTCCCAACAACTCTTGGCCCTGGTGGCATATGAAGCTCTAAACACAGAAGCGCTGCCACAGTCCCACCTAGCAAATAGTCACACAGGAGCCTCTGAGCCCAGTCTAAGGATAGCCTTGGCTGCATCATTCTCACTTCCTGATGATAAACGGACCCAACACCTGATGGTGAAATCAAGCCACCAGGAAAAACCTTGAACCTGCAAATGATGCATTGCCCCTGCCTAACCAGGACACAGGTGAATGTGAAACTTGTCGGATACCAGCAGCCCACCCTCAAACCATGAGGAGCCTGGGCCCTTATGCCACTCACCAGGAAGAACAGACCAGTCCCCAAACTGGGCATGAGATTTGGCACTGCCTGACAGCCCTGGCAGGCCTTGCTCTGACCTGAGGAGGAGGGATCTTCAGTGCCACCGGTAGTTGGCAAACCAGGTGCAGACCAGCTCAACCATCAAGCTCATCTCCAATGCCAGGTGCTCCTGCCCAGGACAACAAGACACCCAGTCAGTCCAAGTCCATACTCATCTTTCCAAGGGCAGCCACAGCAAAATGTGGGGGAACTGGAAGGCCACCCACCTGCATATTTGCAAGTTCGCTACCAAGCATTCCTCTAGACAAAGTGAGAGATACGCCTGTGGGGAGTCCATGGGAACAACCCCTGCTGCCCAGGTGCCACCCACCAGATTGTCCCCAAAGCCCATTTTAAGAGCCTCAGCATCATGAGGCTGGCAGAGTGACTCCCCTGTGGACAGCACAAACCATCCCCAGTAGGGCAAACCTCCATGTATGGGTCAAGCCCTCAGGGCCTCTGCACCTGACCTGGTGATTTTTCTCTCTACAGTGGAAGGACCAGAGCTCAGAGAATAACCAGGATGGCATGGGGCCTCCTCCTCCTCCAGTGAGGGCTGCCTGCCCCTCCAGCTCTCTCCTCTCCACTGCATTGTGGCTCCTGATGCATGGGATCACCACCTGTTGAGCTCACACCTCCCCACAGGCTTCTCTCCCTGGTTATCCCTTGCTTGAGCTCCTTCCCCTACACAGGTGATGCTTAAGGTGCATGGATTGAAGCCATCTGATTGGCAATGTTTTGGCTCCACATGGCAAAACAAAGCCTCTGTGTGTGCAGACTCTCCAATCAGGGCAAGGATACCCATCAGACAATGAGTCCCCATCCTGGAGCCACCAGGTCACAGTAGATGAGGAATTTTCAGGAGACCTAGGCATCCCCTGGAGGGGATAACCCTGGAGGGAGACCCCTGGGGAGAACAGTCTGGGGGGGGGGAGAATTTCCTGGGCATCAGACTGTCCATAAGGAGCTCCCAAGGGAGGGCCAACCTAATGGAGAAGCATTTTAGGGGAGGAGTGTCCTGGGGGAGTATTCTGTGAAAGAGTAGTCATGGTGGGGAGCATCCTAGAGGGAGAATCTTGTGGGGGAGCATCTTGGGGAGCAGTCTAGAGTGGAGTACTCTAGGGGGTCTTTCTAAGGGGGCATCCTGGGGAGGAGTAGCTCAGGGAGGGCACAGCCTGGGGGAAACAGCCCCACCCTCCACTCATCTTTGTACCTTGTTGGGGTTGGTTCCCACACCCAAGGTGAAATCCTGCAGCTTCTGGAGAACCTCTCTGGGGAAGTTCTGGCTCTTCAGACCCTCTAGGCAGAGGGAGGAGGGAGATGGGTAACTGGACAGGGAGAGTAAGGAGGAAGGATATGAGAACAGGGACCCCAAGTTTGCCTCCCTCTCCCCCTCCACCTCTCTGTCCTCAGTCTGGGAAGAAGGTGTGACCAGCTGCCTCCCATAGAGTCAGGTGCACAGACTGAGGTGCTGGCTATGTGCACACCCCAGGTGAGGGCCACAGGTCTAGGGAAACAAGAGGGCTCTTTACCCCCATGGGGCCCACATCTGAGCCTGGCTCCTTCATGGGTCCCAAGACCCTGCTCAACCCCCATGTACAAGCTTGGCACTCACCTCCTTTCTGTGGAACAGCTGTTGTGTGTGGGGGCAAAAGAGCAGCTGTCAGTTATTCAGCCACTGCTCCCCTGGAAGTTCCCAAGGGTGGAGGCAGAAAGGACAGGACTCTGAGTGTATTGCAGCCAACAAAAAGAAACCCAAGTGGCACTCTTGGGGGTATGGATGAATGAAGATTTATTATGCATGGGCCCAGAGGAGAATTCAGTCTCCAAATTCTGAACCCTGTTTCATGATTTTCGTAAGTTTATATAGGAACACTAAGTGGGCAAAATCCTAAGCAAGTGGGCAGGCAGGGTTACAAAAGCAGAAGAGCTAGGTTAGCTTATCTTCCAAAAAGCAGAGGGCCATTAGGGAGGAAAAGAGTCATTATCTGTTTAGAGTGGTAAGTTTCAATTCAAAGGGAAGGCTGGAAGTGCTTATCTTCCTGATGTTGATTCCATGGAGAAAAGGGGGGGGGGGAAGGAGGGGAGAAAGGGATCAAGGGGAGCTTATTTTCCTAAAGCTGTGGGTTTCTGCCATGGGGGTTAGGGTCCCAGCACTTCCCTTATCATTGCCCCCTTTTGATGCCCTTATAATTCTTTATGGGGCATCATTTGCTAACATGGGTATTTTTCTATAGTCCCCAAGGGCCGATATTTAACATGAGGCATTACTTGGTGTTTTAAGACATTTAAGTGGGAAATGATGTATTGTGTTAGGTACTGTAGAACACATGGCCGAAAAGTTAAGAGGAAAAAGACTAAGGCTATTACTGGCATAAATGGCAAAATCCAGGAGAGGAGATACAGGAAGTAGTTCCAGTTGGCAGATGCTTGGTATGCACAATTTAAACGGTTTTTGGATAGTTCTTTCAGTAGGGCCACCTTGTCCCTAACTATTCCTGAGAAGTTTGCATAGTAACAACATTCTTCCACCAGAGCTTGGTAGGTCTCCCCTGAACCTGTGGTGAGCAAGTCTAGTCCTTGCTTGTTTTGTAAAACCACTTCTACCAAAGAGTCTATCTGGTCTTGCAACCCATTGAGAGCCCCCAATAGTTCTTCGAGATCATCTGATATTTCCCGTGCTAGTGTTTGTAAGCCCTCCTGACCAATTGTGAGTGAGGCCCCCACTACTGCTGTGCTCCTGACTACTGCTAGTCCTAAGAGTATCAGAGTTGCCTATATTGCTCATTTGGCTTGGGAGAATTCTCCAGGCAATTCATCTCCATACACTGAGAATGATGGTACTGGCCAAACCAGGTAGCAGATGCCCTGGCCATCCTGGGGTAGGCACTGGTAGGTTTTGGTGTCACAGACCCCAGATGGTGGAGTTTGTGGTGCATCGGTCAGGCTCATTGAGTAGGCAGGTGGTGTTACAGTTGGCCGTTCCAAGAGGGAGGATGGTTGAAGGAGACCTGGTAGTTATGTTTTTACAGTTAGCCAGTTTTCCTGGGGGGTTGGTTATGAGAACTGGGAGGGGATTGGTTCTCACTGCAGAGCTGTCATGGGTCAGGAGGGTTATGTTCCATGAGACATACCTGTACCTACAGGGAAGATGATTAGAATGGAGGAAGTGCATAGCCATCAGGAGGCAGATATGTTGAGCTGAGATTCATTTAGGAGTTGGTGGAAATTTTGAACCTGGTTCAAAAGAAGGTTGTGGGGGGCTGTTCCAACTTTGACTTTTAGTATCTGGGTGGCTTTACTGATATTTTTCATCAGGGCTTTCTCTGGGGGTTGGGTTACTGGGATCAGTTGGACCAGTATGAGGTCCCCTGGGTCTGGCCCCGATTGGTCATATATTCTGATTCCTATTTTTAGTCCTGTTTGGGCCTTTAAAATGGTATTTTCTGATCCAGTGGTTATTTTTAATAAGATGAGTTGTATGGGGTCACAGGTTTCTAGGCCACACCTTGCTGGGCTGGGGATTTTCTGCAGGAGATATGGAGAAATCAGTGGGAACCCGTTCCAGGGAGCGGTGGCACCTACCAGCAAGCTCCAAGAGTGGCAGAAACTTCTGCACTTTTGGGAGCCTCAGCAGAGATATTTGTCATAACTCCTATAGTTGCGATCCCTACATCCTCTCCTGGGGGCAGGTATGGGGGCTTAGGGGTATGGGGTACCTGGCAAGGTGTAAGGAGGGTGATCTTGGATTGCCCTCCAGTTGCACCTGCCAAGAATGGGACTGAAGTGTTCAGCACAGAATGCTTGCCCCAGCTTTGACTAACTTGCAGCTGCCATAGATTTTGGGGGTGGGTAATGGCTCCTAGGGAGGGGGCAAGGAAGGAAAGGATAAGCAAGTCAAGGCACAGAAACATCCTATTATACACCAGTAAGCAATTGCAATTAGGGCTCTATTCACAACAGTCCAGTCTGCAGGGGCCACAGCAGTGAGTCCAACTCCAAATACCAAGGTGAGCAGGCTGTATAAGCACAGGACCCACTAGGAGCAGGGGTCCATTCAGCAGGTGTTTGATGAGGTTGGTGCTCAGGGATCC